>JAQGCY010000509.1:0-16792 GCA_034700645.1 Xenylla mediterranea | reverse complement strand
TTGAGTGGAGCTGACTTGGAGATTGACTTCAAAAACTCGTATATTTCATTTTAACCAAGATTCTTGTCATCTTGTCTCAAATAAAAAAACATCTTTTGTATTATTTTTTTCAATATATTTTTGCATAAAACTTTGTAATATAAGATGTAATAGCTGTCAATCGCAATTTTTTCAAGAGTTGAAAATGAAATTCACAGACACAGACGACAGAAATCAAGAACTTTGTCAATTTGACATTATTTTCTAGCTATAGAAGATTTCTTTATTGACAGCATTTTATTCTTAAGGTTTTTAAAGCATGACACTGCTACTTATAGATTAGCATTATTGAGAATCGAAAATTGTTTAGTAAATAATAATAGCTAAAAAAAATCTTTATCTTATTTCACACGTCAGTAGCAGACCACGAGTTTTCGCGAGTCTGTTCTTCCTAACCTATATTTAGCTTAAAAAGTTTCTTTCTAGAATTGTGTTAGTAGATCTTAGATGTTTGGGTTATTCATTCATGGAAACTTTGAGACATCTATAGATCTAATATTGCTGGCATTGAAATTACCAGCATCAAAAACAACTTCATGCAAAAAACTAACTAATAGCTTTTGTCATAAAAATACACTTTATAGAAATATGTAGATGTAGAAGTAGAAGTGAAAACTAGTAGGTTTATCATATATGTAGCTAACAGTTACAGTATAAAAATAACATAACATAACCTTTCCAAAAACCCCAAACCCATAAAAATAAAAAATCTAAAGCCTTTTGGCCCAAATCCTTTTTAAAGTTGTTTAGTTTGGTTTATTCTAGTACTGCAATGTAATGTAATGTACTGGTGTTAGATCTTGATATGATCTAATAATGTGTCACCAACCAACTGAATTTTGTTTTTATTACTTGTTCTTAATCTAAGAATATTTTAAAATTTAATAGGGCACAGAAACAGATGTTATTTACATTACATCTGGAATCAATTAATTTGACAAAAATGACAGTGACAGGCCCTGCATCATATATTTTTTAAATCGAAGGTTAATGAATTGGGGTAGAAGAGTCATTAAATTTTTTAAGTAGCAGTTAAGTATTTAAGTTTATGCTTATTTTAATGTGTAAGAATTGAAATTGATTTAGATTTCCTTATACCGTGGCGTTGCTAAATTTTATTAGACTGTTTCAAATTGCAATTTCGATGGAAGTATTTTACTTCCTAGTAAATAAAATCATTTCGTACTTAATTCCTCCACTGTCCTAACTTGACTTCTAGCAGATAAATTTTAATAAATATGGAAATTCTTGTTTTACTAAAGTAAGCTTTTTCCCACTTATCTTGTACAAGCATTTTATTTTTGAATTAGTATTGTGATTGTAAATTCTAATCTTAAAATTTTATGTAAGAAATAGAAATAACTAATTTAGTTTGCACTTTATAGCCCAATCTAATCTATCTCCTTACTTTATTTTCTGTTCACATTAGGATTACAATTTACATTACTTTTCCTATCACATCAGATCACATCACTTGAATCCTAAAGCTTTCTCTTACGATTTTTAATCTTGTTGTCTTCTCTTTACTTCAATTCAAACTAAAAGAAAGGAACACAGGCAGAGAGACAGAAGGAGAATAAAATTTTTAATATAAAAAGCTAAAAAGGATTCATCTTCTTCTTAGAAAGAAAGCAAAAGAGCAAGAATAGGAAGGAAATTGAGAATATCAAATTAGTAAGAAGAGTATAAAATTGTGATAGAAACTGTTCTAGGTATACGTATACTAGAAAGGTGGCTTGGCTTTTGAATTTGACTTTTTTATCCTTAAAATGTGTAAAAGATAATTTGATTTAAGAAAGAAGAAAAAAAAGAGCAAAGATTTTTCATGTTTCCATCCATTCTATCCATCCAACTTCTTCCTGGAATGGATCCTACCAATTGGCCTTTTATCTGTGCATAATGTGGATTTTTTGGTTTGGAACTTTAGATCTAAAAAGTAAAACTAATAAAGAATTTTTTTAGATACTTTCCACATGAACCAACACTCATATTTAATACTTAGCTACCTACCTCAATCCCGTCTAACTACTTTACTTTCGATTAATTTGTAGGTATATACAATAAAAAAAGTTTTTTGATTAATTCTTGAATCTTGAGTCTTGTCTTGACTGACTGTGGTGGTGACTACCTGACTAGCAACATGTTTAGCTTAGCGTACGCCATAATCCGAAATATCCATATTGTACATAATGTAATGTTTAGATATTTATGTATAAAGTTTAATGGGAAAACTTTTATCAGTTCATAGGGAACGTGAACGTTGTTCATTGTCTTGTCTTGATCTGGACGAAGTAGATTTATGTGTGTACTTTGTACTTTTTTGAGTCTTAAATTTAAAATCTTTTTACAAGAAACAGGGTAATTATGAATTATTACGAGAGGTTTTCTTGCGAACTTTTTTTTGTACTCACGTACACTATGAATGTCTATTGGATTGGAGAATATAAACAAATTTATACAAAATTCCGGTATTTACAGTTATGCAAAATTGCAAAAATCAAAGAGCCTATTCATATTCATTTGCAAAAATAAAAAAGATGAAAAGGAAAAATAATAGCAAACTTTAACTTCAACTTTGAATTTATGAATTTGTATTCATATTTGTAAAAGAAATTACGTGTCAATAGACAAGCAAGCATCCATGCATAGATGGGTGGAAGGATGTAAAATTCAATTTACTTAGCATATACATATTTTATTTTGATTAGACACCCCCAGTTCCAGAATACCAGTTGGAAATGTTGAAACTATTGCAAATGCAAAATGAACACATAAAAGCAAAAAATACTTCTTTTCGATAAATTGAATAGATTGTACATTGGGCAAGATTTTCATACTTCATAGATTCATAGTACGTACGTATTTACTCAAAAAAGAAAAAATTCTATTCATTTCAGTTCATTTTTGGTCCAGTATTTTTTCTTTCAAATATCTAGAAAAAATAGTATCTTATTCAACTTGAAATAAACTTTCTCTTTTTCTAAAAAAAACCCTTCGACTTCTATTCAATAGAAGAAACTGAGTTTTTTTTCTGGTATTTACGCTCAACAGTAATTGAATAGCATCTCTTACAAAAAAAGAAAATTCATGAATTCATAAAAATACTGAACCAGCACTGGTTTTTACAAAATTTTTGGAATAATTCTAAAGAAATCAAAACGCTGAAATTTGTATTCATCGGATTCTCAAATTTTTCATTTTTGGAAATCCATCCATCCCCTCCAGGCTCCAGCAAATTTGATGATAAATTTTCTTTTTGTAAGTTTTGATGAAGCTCGTTGTCGTTTCCTGTTCTGTGTCTCAATCTCAAAATCTGAACTCACTGCTGGATATAGATTCTAGGAATATTGTATCGTATGTATGCTAATGTGGTTATAATACACTCGATAACAATGCATAAAAATCCAAGCTAATGTGAATGTGAAGTGAAGGACAAGTTTTGAAGTTTAAAAAGAATAGAATATAAATATAAAATATAATAGAGACTCAGAATCTATTGAATATACTAGTGATGAAATGAAGGTTAGAACTATGTACTGCTAACTAGCTGTAATTCTGACCTTGTGAATTAAATTAACTTTGAATTACATGTTAAATGAGTAGAGTAAAAATGAATAAAGAGTTTACATTTACAGTCCAAGCAACTACATACAAGTACATAAAGTAGTTAACGTATCAATTTAAATTTTAATTAGCACCACATTAGTCAAACCATAAAAAACTAAAATGAAACAGTGCATTGCATGTATGTATGTATGTACAAAATGAAATGATACTGAATTGCTGAATATTCTGATACTCTGAACCTACTGTTTTTGCAAACTTTTCCAGTTGGAATCGGAATGTCTGAATGTTAAATTATGATAGAGAGCTAAAAACTTAAACTAAAGTCTCTGTCTCTACTGTAATCCCTGATTCTGATTTTGTTTTAAATTTTCATATCCCTTGTTTGTTTCATATTGAATTTAAATTCTTAACATATTTAGCAGTAATTACAGAACTTTGGTCTATCTAGTTTTTGATGAGAAATCATAATCCTATCCTATCTTAGCACTGAAAATGAGCAAGTTTTATCATTTTATCCTGTGATAGAAATATTAAGAAGTTTCACAAACAGCCAGCCATTCAAACGTAAACCATCATATCAAGGATTAGGCTTTTCTTCATCATCACCAAAAACTTTCTTTTACTTAAAAGTTCTAAATGACAAAAACAATGGCTGCTGCTTTACACATAGCTTTTTTCGCACGGCGTATGACACCTTGGACAGTCAGACAGAGTTAGTTAGTTATAGAAAGAAAGAACTAAACTTTTGGGAAATATAGTAGTAAAAGATAAAGTTGAAATCATCAACAAAAATCATGATGCTTTATATTATATTATATAACAAACTACGTGACTCGTGAAAAATTTCTAAATAAAATGTGTAGACGAATTTGGCCACAAAAGTTCCTTAAATTATTTGTGCCTCAAATATTTCTGTACTGTTCTACTTTAACATCTTCTCACAGATTTTCTTACGGGCGAGCTTCTATATTTTGATATTTTTTTATTCTACGTCTATTGGGAGATAAAATAAAGGAAAGCGTTATACTTAAGTAACATAGTGGCGTTTTTTATACTATCACCATTACTAGTATGAAGTATGAACAAAGTAACAAACGAAGTTCTATTTTCCAGTCGAAGAATTCTTTTTTTCTACTTCTTCTTCTTTCATTGAGGAAAAAAAGAAAAACTAAAGAACCAGAAAACCTTTTCTTTTTTCTATAAACCTAATCCTCTCAAAGGCTTCTAAATAAACTCAAATACGTACTAGTACTCTGCTTTTCCGAAAATTCAATTGAAATAGGTCAATTTACTTTGATACTTAAACTAATCTTGGAACGATTCATTTACCGGATATATTTTTTGTATGTATGTATGTGGACATTGTTTGTCTCTCTGAGTCTGAACTGATCAGATGAGAATTTTTCTCAATGGATGGAATGAATTGGATGTGAATCTGAAAAAGTCAAGTCCAAGTCAAAAAATCAACATTCATTGTTGATTCGGAAGTTTTCTTGTATTGTCTTGACTCGAATTAATCTTCCAATCTTGAAATCTTGAATCGTAGTACGTAAAAGTAAACTTAAATCTTTCATCAATATAACACTATGACTGACTATAGGTTTAATTTTGTGTCTTATTAAACTTCCACAGGTCGGTACTGTAGCTTTGACCTTGTTTCTTTATAAATGAATGAAATGAAAGTGAAAGCCACAACAGAAAAAGCAAAATCAAAGAGGAAAGTTTTCCACTTCATCTTAATATGTACGTACTTGTACAGCAGTAATAGATTTTCTTTAGTCCTTTCTTCCTTGAAATTGTTTCCTTTCCTCCCTACCACTACCAACCAACCACCATTATTAAAACTTTTGACAGTTTACAATTGACCAAAAAAAAATAAAAAAAAAAGTTCTTCTGTTTCTGAATGATTACTATCCCTTCAAGTGTAAATATACGGAAATTCCTTAACGAACAAGTTCAACTTTTCTTTATATTTAGTTATACGAACTTCCTTTATTTCATTTCTCTCTTATAGAATGGAATGGAATTTAACTGACGTAGATTACGTATATAAGTTCATCCTTAAAAAGTGTTCAACTGTTAGAAGCAGAACAGTAGGAATCTTGGAATCATACCTAAGGATAATTTAGAGAAAGAAAACTATGAAAGTTATCAACTTATGAATATAAGATTGTTCATTTCCTTCCTTCATTTCTTAACTTTAAACTTTTACTGTCTTCTACTAGTCAAAACTTTCTCTTTATCTATGTATTTCTACCTCTAAACTAAAATTATTACTTTGAATAATACATGGAGATTTTGTGGGTTGTTGTTTTACATTAAGAAATACGTACATACAAATGGAGCAAATTGTAACGTAACGTAATGTAACTTTTGTCGTAAGTTTTAGTTTAGTTTATTTAAATCTCAAGGCTATGTACAAAACAGTATTTGAACGAAGCAAAATGGAACAAATGTTTATTTTCACACTAAAAATTTAAATCTATTTATTCTTTCCATTATAATAAAATTTACATATTTAAAACCTCACTCACACGTTATCTTAATTTCAATACCATATATGCAACAAATTCATCATCTTTTTTACCACTTAGCAAAGGTTTACCAGTTTTCTCATCTTTGAAATCATTATAATAAGCACGAGCCAATTCAATAAATCCATTGTTTTGGCATATTTTTCTTGTATATGGACTAGTAAGATTACTTTTGAGATAGTCCCACTTCAAGTTCCCTTTTCTAATACCATCAAGTCCTCTTCGATACATTTCAGAAGCAATTCCTTGTCCTTGATATTTTGGATCCACACAAGCCGTAAAAAAATTAACATATTCATCAATCCCATATCTCTCATATATATTTGCCTTCTCAATTACATAACCCATAATTTGGTTCATTATTTTCATTTGATGAGTTTGGAAATTAAAACTCTTTAATTTCTCATCAAGTTCCTTATTATGAATGAATGTTATCCTTGCTCCAACAATCTAAAATTGAGAAAATTGAATGTTGAGTGTAAATACATAAAGTTGTTTTTATACAGGAAGAAAAGAAGAAGAAGAAGTCAAAATTTTAATTAATTACCTCATTTGTTCTTTTGTCTAAACAATAAAAACTCATCCATTGTGGTATGACAGTTAAATAAACTTTGTCAAACTCATCAAAATATTCTTTTGAGTAGGACAGACCTGAAGTAAGGGGTGTACTAAGGTAAAAATTTTCTTGAACATGTTTAATTACTCGAGGGATATCAAGTTCTCTAACCATACGAAACTCAAAAACTTCTTTCCAGTCACCTTCAATATATTTCTCCATAACTATTTAAAAATACAAAAAATTAAATAAATCTCACTGTTCTGTTGTTCTCTAAACTCAACTACTTGGACTACTAATTAGTACTGAATGGTTTATATCATTTTTCCACTTGAGTAGCTATATATAATTAATGATGAATGTTAGACTCGTCCCTCTGTTACTAATGTACTCGTAATATACTGGAATTCATATCGTGATTTTTGACATTTAACCTTGATGAGCGAATCAGGTTTGTCCACATATCGTACTGTGTGATTTTTATAAACTTTAATTATATTTATATTTATATAGGATCTTATTGTAAAATTGATTGTGTAAGACTTTAGTTTAGTGTCATGAAATCTAAACGAAAAGTCGTAATCGTAAATCACCGCACATTTTTTTCTTCAGACAAATTTTTAATGGATTCAAGGATCAAGTAATTTGACTTCTTCAGTTCAGCGTCTGGAAGGCATTTTATCGCTTCAGAATGAATAACGTTACAGTAACAAATGCTTGTAGGTAAATCTAATTCTGAAACTCTATAATGTATATCATACAAATACAACATGCAAACATCCTATTTGGATTGATTGAATGCCTAAGATAGAGATAGACTTCCAAATCTGTCTACCGAAGCGAGATTTCTAAATCTAGAAATCAATTACTCACCTGCCCTATGGACAGATTTATTTAAGTTCCTCTAGGTAAAAAAAAAGCTCTCTGGAGAATTGTACTAAATTTAATTTAATAGATAAACTGTTTTATACTTGATGGATTTTATTTGGCTTTATATTACTCCGCTCGCTCATTCATCCATTCATTCATTCGATCAAGTCCAGTGGAAATAGGTATCCTATGCATAGTTTATAAGTAGAAATCTTAGTCTTACGTTAGTGTAAAGCTACACTGCTACTACTTTCTTAAAATTTTATTTATTTTATTTGTACCTTTAACAGATTGCCTATTGGGAAATCAATTGAAGGCAAAAAAAAATAAAAATGGATGAACAGGAAGATGGAGAGAAAGTCATGGACTTGGAAGGAGTTTATATTACCTATTGGAACCGACTTCAACATTCAATCTTTTTGTCTTTTCTACTCCTAGCTTCCTCAGTCACAACAGCATTTTTAGTGATTGCTGTTCTCTCCGGTCATGTAAGTTGAGCTTTCTTCCGTCTGATTCTAAAAAAAACAAAAGAAACGAAAAAGCATAAATGTATACAATATAAATCTTGGGAATACAACTCTATTTTATGTTTGAGTGATTTTTATATACCAATTTCATTCTTGTCATGAAATTTGAAACTGGTATGGTAGAAAAAGATAGGATAGTACGTACTTACACAAGTATACTCGTAAAATTTTTCGTTGTTGTTGTGATTTATTCAGTTCTGGTCTGGTTACTGACTTGACTTGACCCGGATAAAGTACAGTCACAGTGCAGGAACAGTTAGCTTTCAGACAATGCATTGTTTTCTTTCAAAATCAAATGCGACTAGTTAAACAAAAACACAACTGTATGGATGGACTAAAAAATAGTTGATAAAGTACTTACTCCACAAACCAACTGTCCCACTAATTGAGTCGACTTTTTGTCGAATTCGAATTGTTTACCTTTCACTTTGTTATAAAAAGGAGAAAGTCAATGTTTGCTGTATAAATTATTACTTTCACACTGAATTCAGAATTTTATGCTCCATATTCCAAAATTCACTCTAAACAATGAGCATTGATTTGCTGGAGTAAGAGTTTAGTAATGATAAATTATGCACTCTTCTACAGTTTTACTTTTATCTCATTCAACCAATCCAAAAAGAAACTTTTTATTAAACTTTGAGTTTGTTAAAGTTTTATTTAATATTTGCTTCCGTGTATATCTTCAAGGTGTAACTTTTTAAAATAAAAAAAATCAATGAAATGTACCAACCTGTTCCACTGTAAAAATGAACAAATTCCATAAATAAAGTATATTCAATAATTAATGCCATCAAAAGTTTCTTATACAGATTCTCCAGCTTTGAATTTGACCTGAAAATCTTGTCCAACCAAGGAGATGTAGTAATTAAAAGCGGTAGTAAAAATAAAATAAAACTTAAGCAATAAGAGTTCAGAATCTAGAAAAAGTGATGCAATTTATCGTTATTTTCGTTTTATTAGTTCAAGGATTTTTTAGACGGGTTTGAAACCTAACTTTCCCTTTCGTTTTTTTTTACTTTCACAGGATGTGGTCTCATCAACATCACAAGTTTGTATTCTCGTAGTGACTCTGTTGATTCTCCTAGTCCTCTTTTTCGTAGCACAGTTTCCGTTATTTCAACGTCCTGGAATATCAATCGGACTGTCACTTATAGCGATCTCAACACTTGCCATATCTTTTTTTCTATCAACCCATATCTCAAGCCCAAGTCGACCTGCAGATCATGTCGTCACTATATTTATCCTGATCTTTGCCATAAATACAATGATGCCACTACCCCGAGTCCTTGCTGTCATTGTTTCAGTCACAGTGGCTCTCATACATCTAGTTCTTGCAGCATTTCTATCAGATGATTCCAGAACATCCCTTTTACGCCAAGTAAGTAAAAATTAAATTGATACACATATACAAACCATAATTCTGTCAACCACGAGGACATGTACTAATAGAATTCCTACAGAACAGAAATGGAAATGAGTTTTAAATCTTCTATTTTAATGATAAATCATACGTCATACGGATTTATTCCCCTGGCAAGCATCTGCCCGGGGTATTAGAGAATGAAAATAGAAATGAATTAATCATAACTGTGCGGGTTTTAAATCCCATTAACTGTCATCTATTCCGGATGGGACAGGATACACATGCTGACAGAGAAAGTTCGGTCTTCCTCCATTTGCCATTTCAATCTCACAAAAAACAGAGAGGAAAAGATTATTGGAATTCGTTTATCTAATCTCTATAAAATAGTGCTCCATTTCAAGACTTAAAATGATATACTTAAATCATAAAAACTGAACACATTTCCTAATTCTTCTTCACCGTTTCCCATGTGCCCAATTATTGGTTATGGTTTATAGAAAAATCTAATTAAAAGTTTTACTTTCCCACAATCACAATCACCTTAAAACTCGAGGAGGAAGGAAAGCAATAAAAAGTTTTTATGAATATTTTTCTCTAATGTAAGCTTAATTAAGTTATAATACCTCTAAAGCTGAAACTCAACGAAACTATAGTTATATTATTCCATTATTTCCATTATTCTATTAGGTAGGTAATGAGAATGACTCAATTAATAGAATATTAGGCCAGAATACCAAGTAAAAACGTACCTATTATACGTATTATAAGTATAATTCTAATTAACTAAAAATTATGGCAAACAATTTTACACAAAGTTTTTCTTTTATGGAATGTGTGAGAAACAGAGAGACTTAATAGGAGAGAAAGTTTTAACTTATTTTAGTAAATTAAAACTATGGTATGGTTATGGTAGAATACGTTCCTAAAGAGTTTTTTTCTCTTTCAACCTACTCATTTATGATCTGTGTATATGTGATCTCCAGAGATGAAAGTAACTGGAGAGAAAACTTACTTTTCTCCAACTTTTACTTTTTATTGAAATACTGAAATATATGGTCAATTAAGTAAGTAAAAGTCCCATTGGAGCCAAACTAGCTACTACATTAGAAAACTTGTGGAAGATTAGTTGCAAGTTTTAGTAGGTATAACAAAATAACGTGGGATTAGCTAATTTTACACATAAACAAAAAATACTGATTAGATTGATCATTTTTTAAAAGCCCGAAATGTTTCATAAATTTGAAAATCTCCTTAAAATGTGAAGACGAATTGACTCCATTCTTCACAAATAAAAGAGAAAGTGTTTTGCTTTTTACAAGGTCATATTTCAAAATAATAAAACAATATTTCATATTTTTCATGAAATTTCATAAAGTGAAAGACGTAACACTAAACTCATACTCAACTGAAACCAATTCAAATTCAAAAACATAAGGTTTAAGTTCAACTTGTTCAATTCAAAACGCTTACGTATGCTTTCTTTTACTTTCGAGTCGAGTCAAAAGTAGCGTGCTCATATATTCGTGGACTGAAAATCCAAGTAAGTGGTAACATATGGTTTACATAAAATTTCACATTTTTACTCTGTTACTTTGAGTAACTTTTTAGACGTTTGGCGTTAGATACTATTATGACTATTATTATGGACATGGAGTCAGTGTTTTCTCACTCAATTTTACTTTAAAGTTTCAATGAAACTTTTTTGCAAACCCATCAACAATTTGCAAGCGCTCGTTCATATGCTGAAAGGGATGGAATACGATTCTTTCTTAGGCAGAAAACTGTGCATTTGTTGAATTCCAATTACGTCGTTTTGCTGTTGCTGTTCTTTTATATTGCATTGCATTGTTTTAAGCCTAGTCTAAGAAAGAAGTAAAAAATGCATACTTCATCTTATCGTGATTAGACACTTATGAAATGATAAATGAATTGACAATCCAAGCATAATAATTTCAATTTAAAGATTTGATTAAAGGATAAATCTAAAAGATCAAAGAATGATTTTTTACGTTCGTTCGGATAATTTTAAGATGAGCAATTGCCTTTAAAGGTTAGAGAACTACCAGCATAGCAGTAACATGACAGTGAAAAATAAAATATTTGATGTATTTTCAGCAGAAAGATACGATATTATAATGCTTATGCATGCATGCGGTGTGGTTCTTCCGGAATTTGAACTTTCAACATCTTTCTTTCATTAAAGAAGAAAGCAAAAGCAAGGTTAGAATAGAACAAGAAAAGAAACTACCTAAATGTAAAAGGCAATATTTCGATTCATTCATCCATATAATGTTACTACTACAAGAAGATTCAGATTTGAATTTTGACTATTTGAACTGGAAATATGTATATGTACTTATGGTATAAATGTTTCCAAGTGTAAACTGTAAATGTAAAGAATGATTTAAAAGATAAATCCAATATATTTATTTGAATTTTCTCTCTTTCTCCATCCACAGTTTTCTTCCTAAAAAGGACAAATTAATTTTAGTTTAGGAATCTTTGTGTATATTTTCACAGTTACACAAAACAGTTTTTGCACTTGAATATTTTAAATGAGAATTTTCTATTTGCTCTTATACTCCAAGAAAACCACAAGAATTTTAGAATTGGTGCTACACTATTTAATGACATAAATGGGCTTCAATAACGTCAACTAACTGTGTAGTAAAACCAAAAAGTTTACAGCATCTACGATCACGATCTACATATTAATACATAAAGTATCATCATAGACAGCCACAGCACAGAGCTCAAAGTTAATGTTAAATTGCTCAAGTGAAATGTAAAAAAAGTTTGTTTCATTATTGCTATTGCTAAAGTTCACGGTAACTGGATAAAATGAGTGTTCATGTTCTTTTTGATCTGTTCCTTTCCTAAGTACAAAGGATGCAAGAAATGATATTAGATTTTCATTTCACTTCAAACATTTTACAATTCACATCTTCAAAATTACTTGGGATACGTACATGTAGGTAAATGTAAGTAGTAAAATAAAATATGTAAGTGAAACAGACGCAGGCTATAACTTTTTATTCATTTTCTTTTTAGAACAAATCCAACAAGAATTTCTTGTAACACAAACACATCTAATATTTTTAAGGGTAGATAAAAATGACATTGATTATACTTTGCGAGGATAAGAATAAGAAAGAAAGCCCGGTTTACTACATACTAGTATGATATGACAATATGTGTTTTGAATTAATAATTTCAGTAGTAGTTGTATAGTCTTGAGCTGTTCTATTTCATCTTGTGAGCTTTCTCTTATGTAAGACTATGTCATATATTCGACTCGAATTGATGAATGAATGAATGAATAATACATTAATCTAAAAGCTATTCTTGCATTGAAAAGAAAATTATCTGTTACAATATAATATAATATAATATCATACATAACTCTACAAGGAATTGTGTAGAAAAAAAAAAGATGTGATTTAAAAGCCTGGTAAAATTTGTTTCGTTACAGTTGAATAATACTTCGTTTCATCAATTTTAATTGAAGTATTTTAGTAAGATAAAGGATAAAGCTAAAGTAATAAAAGTTGTGATGTTTCGTTTTCTCTTGAATTGAATTCAATTTTGATCCATTCAATCCCTTTCTAAATCGGATTATATTCTTTTTTCTTCTTATTTTTTTTTTCTTGATTGAAAGCAATTTCAAGAGAAAGTTTTAATGTTAACCTTTGAAGTTAAGTAAATCGGATATAAAAAATACAAGGAATCATAAACATTAACGTTCTATTATTTTCACGCCCGCTTGAGTTAATGCTCTTTTTAGTAATAAAAGAGATTTTTTCTTTCGCCTCGAACGTAGAATTTAATCTAAGAGGAGTATTTTAGGATGATAATCCTGAGTCTAAAGCCACATTTCTGGATTTTTTCATTCTTTTTAATTGAAGACTTACACTAGTTATAATTTTAGGTATGACCATTCATTTAGGAGACTGATTTTGAGTATTAAGATGAAAATAATGTATAGTTATGAAGTATCATTCAATTCTAATAATAATGGATACTGGATAAATAGAAGCGGTACACCACTTAAAACCCGAAGCCGAACTATCCAATCCTACACACTCACGCACACGAAGATACATTTAGAACTTAAATAGAAGCTTTTCATCAATTTTATTAGTAACAATAAAAAAGAGATTTGAGTTCTTGGAAACCAACACACAGAGAATCCAAACCATATAGTTCAATTTCATTTATGTTTAGTGAACTGCGTAATGTTAAATTTAGATAGATAGATTTCAAAAGGACTGTCTCTTAAAAGTATAGGATACTAAAAAGAGAAAAGGTAGAAAAATAAAGAAAGGAAAATGAGTATATCTATCTAGCTAGCAGAGAAAGCACAAAGTTGAATGAATGGGAGAAAATAGTTGGTTTTGGTTTTAGTAAAGTAAAGTGTATGATGATGATGCTTGAAAAGAACAAAAAAAGTCCTAGAACTGAATTGTATCTATCCACTAGAAAAGTCATTATTATTTTCATCCAGGATAAACTTAAAACAATGTGTGAAGATAGATAAGGCATGACACTGGCACAAAGTAATGAATTCAATACCACCAGCATGACAGTATCAAAATCAACCTCAACCTCGCATTCCTGAATCCTGTGATATTTTCACCATTTTTGTCGAATTAATGAGATTTATCTTTATGAATTATATTTATATTGAATGAAAGTGAAACCAAATTCTTGATAAAAATGTCATTTATTTTTGTATTTCAGTTACTTGCAAGTTCTGTATTCCTTCTGAGTGGAATTATTGCTGGAGTTTATCATCGTCATATGGCTTCAAAAGCTCATGAGCGTACTTGTACTGGAACTAAAAATTGTTTGGAGTCAAGAATTAAATTAGAATGTGAAAGAGAGCAACAAGAACAATTACTTTTATCTGTTATACCAGCCTATATTGCAGCTGAGGTAAGAAAAGTGAAAACTAATAATAGTAATAACAAGAAATGAACAATTTTGTAGGTCCACTTAGCTCTCGAATTTCGTCCTTGTTTCTTGAGAACTTTCTGTGAATTGTAAATAAGTACTTTAACAAGGCAATGGCAGTAATAATAAGAATTCCAAACACAAAACTTTCCTAACAGACAACAAAGAAGTTTGAAGTTAAAGTTGTAATATAATGTTGGATGTGGAAAATATTAAGATTAAGATCAAGTTACTTTAATTATTTGTCACAAAATAAATTCCCAAGAGAAATTAGTATTAGGATAGGAAGGGAAAAGTCCTTGAATAAAAATGATGAAAATGAAATGATATTGGAGTTTTTATTCGGGCGTCGTTGGTAGTTGTTGTAGTGTATTGTATTTGTAACTTGAGACTTGTTATTTGAGTTGTACGTACGTACTTCTACTTTAATTAACTTTAGTATTTGTGTTGCGTAGTAAATAGTATTCTTTTTCTAGTTAATTCCATTGTATTTCGAACAATTCAGAAAATTACTAATCATGCTAGTTAGAATTTTACCGAATTACCCGTTTTCTTGATCTTGAAGAAAAAAATCTTAACTAAAGAATGCTCTTCTTTGATCAATATTATCCAGTCAGACGAATTCAATTCAATGTTCACGAAATTTCCAGCAGTGTATCATATTCGTACTGCACGTTTCAAAGAAATAAGCTCACGCCTTTGCTTGCTACTTCAAAAAGTTAGTTTTGCTCATACTTGGTACTTGTTTATTATTGATCTCTTGACAATTCTTTTAGCAATCGCTGCTGGTCAACTTTTTTAATAAAATATTTCAGCAATATGTAGGCAGGTCGGCAGTGGTAAGAAGTGTTTTGTTTCACTCTTCCAAAGTTACGCAAAACTTCTTCCCGATTCACCTTAATAATTTCTCAGGAGGTTCAAATAGCAATTAAGCATAGTTGAATACTGTGTAACATTATTCATTACTTAAAAAATTCTGAGGTTTAATTCATCGTAATTTGGAAGTATTAAATGAGACTATTCTTTAGAGACTAAACTACAATCTGGTACATATGAATGAATCTGATAAAATATTTAAGGTAGTTGGTAGTGTTCCTAGGAAAAAGGTAAAAACATAAACCTAGGCTGCAGGTAGGTTTAACTTCAAGTACATTAACGTACATGCATGGACCCGCGATACCGATATAGTATACCAAAAGAAACTTTTTTTTGCGAATGAACGCCTTTCCCCAATCTCTCCTTAGAGAATCATGAATTGATAATGTATATGTTGAATGTTTTTTCCAGACTGAAACTGAACTGAAAGTTAAAGTTAAATGGGTCTGTAGGTACAAAAACATGTGTGTCTGTCTATGGGTCTGGAGGCCTATCTGTTTTCCTATGCAAAATGCAAGCATGGAATCTTTATTTCGTATTTTCATTTTCCATCCATGATATTACACAACTTTTTCCACCAGAAAATTTACTATTACTCATGAATATTTCCCTTGTGGGCTTTTCCTTTTACTTTCACAATAAACCACTTCTTCTTCTACTTCTGAATATTTTTGTCATATAAGGAAGAAGAAACTTGTAGCTTATGAATATGATTATGATCAATGTAATTTGTAAATAATTTGGTAATTTTTGTATGTAATTTTTTCTTTAGGTAAAACGAAGTATTATGCTCAAAATGGCTGATGCTTGTCAAAATGTCAGTCCAGCAGCTGCGACGAGATTTCATGAAATGTATGTTCAACGTCACAACAATGTGAGGTAATGAATTTAATTTCCATCAATTAACAATGGAAAGCAGTATAATTGAATAATTCCATTTATTCGTTCATTCTTTATAGCATTTTGTATGCTGACATTGTAAATTTTACACCACTCTCTGAGCAATTAAGCGCTTCAGATTTAGTTCAAACTCTGAATCAACTTTTTGGAAAATTTGATCAAATAGCCCAGGTAAGCAAAAGTATAATTATTTTCTGCTTTTTTTTTCTTTCTTTGTTCACTTTCTCTATTTTCTATTCTTTTAATTAAGTGTCTTTTTTAAAAGACATTCCTAAAAGTTCGCAATTAAAGATAGAAAAGAAAGTGAAAAAAAATGCATTGTCACAAAGAGGATAGAAACTTTTTATTCATTTTCTATATACGTAGACCTACCCGGACTCAAAAGTGTTGAAAAAAGTTTTTAATTAAGAATATTTAGTAAAAGTACATTTTCATTTTTGCCTTTTAATTTTCTTGAAGACAAAAAAAGACGAACAATTTTCTATCTAAGCTTTTCATTATTGAAATTTTAGGAGAATCAGTGCATGAGGATTAAAATTCTTGGAGACTGTTACTATTGTGTCTCAGGACTACCGATCTCAAGGCCAAATCATGCAGACAATTG
>JAQGCY010000508.1:0-16804 GCA_034700645.1 Xenylla mediterranea | reverse complement strand
TATGGACACATTAAAATTACAGGTATGCATATCGATTACGATTGACACAGACGGTCGTACCGCCGCAGCGCCGAAGGCGCGGGCAGCGAGCCTAGTTTGTAATAATTGTTATCAATTAAACATCCCATTTAAGTATTAAAATGCATTCAATCAATTCATATTTCATTCCATAACCATAATTCATAAATCTACCCAGCAGGTTAAGCAAGCATATTTTATTCCAGAATCCAATCCAGGCTAAGGCTTCCAGGAAGGCAGCAGAATCAGTGGAACTGCTTAACCTGGACATGGAGTTGGACATCATCATGTCAAGGTCAAATCATCATAAACTAAACACACATCGATATATGACCATGACATTTGCATTGCAATTTCAATTGTATTTAATACTTGTACAACGAAAATCTATAGTAAACCATGTCCCATTACATTTTGCATAGAAATAGAATGCTTCGATTCGGCTTCATTTTTCAGAAATATAAATGCTAGAGCTCAAAACAGTAAGGAAAATGCTGGATCAAATCGAATCGAACCATATCCATCCATCCAATCCAATCCCTGACCTAGAGTATTCTAGAACATGTTACGTATTTCTCTATTGCATTTTTACATTGGATTTTGTATTGAATTGCATTGGATTCGTTCGTTCGTTCTTTTGTCGTAGCGTATCGTATTGACTCAATCATTCTAGATTTTTCTAGAGTTGCCAGTTTGCCTCAAAACTCGAAGATTCTCCTCGTTACTCTCTCTGAACCTATAAAAACATTGGGTTTCAATCCTCCCCTATTCATTAATCCAATTGAGTTCAGACTGTCAACTACTCAAACTGCACTCAACCGCTAACCAATACAACTACTTCAGTGAATTCTCATTACAGTTTGCATTTGCATTTACTTAGTGTTCTGTCGTTCGATCGAATTTTTGTCACAAATTCAACTGTTTTTCCAGCTTTTGTGGAAATTTTTTCCAAAGGTAAGTAAGTCTAAGCTCTTTTGTACATTTCTAAGCATCCTTGACAATTTTCACAGTGTTTAACGTTTTGTAAGGCTAAAAAAAGCTGCTTAACGATGATAACGTCTATAACGGTTAGGCATTGCCAGTTTTTCTTATCATTTACATTTCACACGTAATTAGATTTGTAAAGTGTAAACGGCCTAGAAATCTCCATAATTTGGATCGTTATATTATTTTAGACTCACTTAAAGCCCTTTTTCTTAATTTCATTCATTAGCATCTAGCATCATATTTGCTTTATTCCTGAATCCTGATTTCTAATGCTGATCATACTTTCATTACTGCATTGCATTTGTATTGATTTTCATTTTGCTACATGTGTTGTATTTGTATTATTTGTTCTTTATTATAGAAATCTCACCCTTTTGCTTTCTACGACTGCAACAACTGATTAAAGATGGCTTTCTGGATCCAACCCCATCGTGCTCATCGTAATCCATCAAGCTACTTTTGGGATTGGGACGTTGTTGATCGTCCACTTCGTCTCTTTGATCAACATTTTGGTACTGGACTTTTGAGTGATGATTTGCTTATGCCAAGTGTTTTTGGGAGTGGACCATTTTCCTTAACTTCGGCTGTTCGTCCTCGTCATATGCATACTCGTGAACGTAGTGGAACTTCTGAGGTCAAGTATGACAAGGACAAGTTTCAGGTAAGTGGAACAAAAATACCTACCAAGCTTAGCTTATTAATATTCTTTTATATATTTTACACGTGCCTTAACTTGGTTTTATCTTGTTCTTCCAGGTCATGTTGGATGTTCAACAATTCAAACCTGAGGAAATCAACGTCAAGACTGTTGATAACTTTGTGGTCATTAATGCTAAACATGAGGAAAAAGTTGATGTAAGTAGATAACTTCTAATTATTTAATTAGTGAGTTTATCAAGGCCATAAACCTATAACTAATTTGCATTTCTTTAACTTGTAGGAACATGGATTCATTTCTCGTGAGTTCACTCGAAAGTACATGCTACCTGAAGATACTAAGCCGGAGAGCATTCAGTGCAACATGAGTTCTGATGGTGTTCTTATGATTACTGTCCCACGTGAAGCTAAAGCTCTTACAGCAAATGAGCGACCGATTGCTATTCAACAAACTGGACAACCAGCTATTAAGTCTGAAGGGACTGGAGCCGAAGGATCTGGTGGGGATGTTGCAATGAAAGAATAAGAAGCCTTTTTAAACAAAACACCGGTATCTTCTAAAATTATATTCCATGTGATCTCTATTTGTACGGTTAACGTTAACTACTTATTATTACTATTATTATTTGTTTAATTAATTATTAATTTTCCAAAGTTTCTCTTGTAATTGTATTGTAACAATTATTGTTAGGATTGGATTTTTCCGAGCTTAGAATTTGAAGAAAGAAAGGCAGAGACTAGAGAGAGATTTAAAGAGTGTTAAAGTATTTGTGCTATTATTATTATTGTTAGATTAGAAGAATACATCCACATGGAACGGTGTTTTGTAATTGTTAAATAAAATAAAAAAACCAATAAAAATCCTTAAAAAGAACTGAAGAAAGTCGGAGTTTTTTTTACTTCTTCATTTAATGGGTTAAGGGTTGTTAATTCATTCATAGTTAGGAGTCGATGGCGATGGAGCAAGTGGTAACTTAATTTTTATTCTAGTTGACGAAGCCTTAGTTAATCTTAGTTTTTTGTCCATTGCTGCTTCATTGATGAGCTTAGGTTTTCGTAGGAGCTGTAGCGTGTAGCGTTTGGTCTTCATATAGCTGCTCCAGTGATTTTGGAGACACTGCAGTTCGGAATCTGACTTTCATTTTTTGCACTAAAAGGCAGCATATTTATATTTCATCTTATGACAATCTTGTAATTTAATGCTAGATAATTAAATTTATGCAGAAAATACATATGGAAATGACTATTTGATTTGATTCCTCATTTGATGACAACTAATTGAATCAAGATTGATTGAAATCTCTCCCAAGAGCTAAAAGATACCATACTGGTCAGAGACACATAAGCATACACACGCTCTCGTACGTATGTTGAATTGTTGGATAGATGTAGGGAAACAATCAAAATCAATTGACAATTCAAGGACGCGTCCGACGACAGTTGCTCTTGCTGTATGTGTCTTTCTATTCTGTCCTGTTCATTAAAATTTGCATATATGCTTATGTTATCTTTTTCAATATTGCATGCATTATTTCATGAGCAATATTTATAATTGAAAGAATACATTTTCATAATAACCAAACCAAGCCACAAACAAAAATTCTGATCTGAAATCTCAAAAATTAAATACATTTGCATTCTTTACATGATGACAAGTTGCGAACTCATTTTTCCTTCCTTTTCGTTATATTATCAGGTTCTTTTATTCAACAAAATCATACCAGAGTTGATATTTTCTTAAAAAATTTCAAGGTAGCTAACTACAGCTTTCCTGATAAGCTTTGGCTATAGAAATTTTAAGGTTTGGCTTATGAATTTGATATAACTGTTACTGCTTGGTTATAAAAATAAAATTACAAAGAATTTGCTCTTATGCCCAAGTCCAATGATTCGATATATTGTTTTGTTTCATTGCATTGCAGTTTACATTCTTTGTGTATATTGATATTATTTTTAATTTAATTAATATGCATCTCTGGCCACCAATACCAAACCATGCCATAATCTAAAAGCCTTGTAGTGTAAGTAGTTGTACTTACTTACTTCTCAAGTAATCAGACGGGTATTTATGTCTAACTAGCTACTTTTTTAAGTAGTTAGTTACATTAGTACATTACAAAACATTTATCTTGGTCATGTAATGTGTAATCTGAGCGTCCACTTTGTAATGGTATACTTTATCATATAGTCAATTCAATAGTACTTAATAAGAAACAGCTTCAAGAATTTTCATTTCCATGCATGCAATAAGTGGTTGAGAGACAAATATAAAATAAAATTCTTGTTGTTATTTTGCATTTGCATCGTCGAATTTAAATTTATTCATTGTTCATACGTGAGTGATAGAAAAAATATTTTTACATGGAATGATGGAATTGGAATTACAATTACATACAAACATTGCATTTATAAACTTTTTAAAATGCGATGCAAGACAAGAAAACTTTTATTTTTGCTAATAATGTACAAGAACAACAGTATTGCACGGTGCACGCTAAGAAATAACAAAGCAAAACAAAACATTTCATTAATGTGGTTGTGGAAATTGTTTTGGCGTCTGTCTCCAGTCTCACTTGGTGAAATAATTTTATGGCACTATTTTTTTCGCATTCCATACAGATACATCGAAATTTACTTTAAGTTTACTCTAACCTATAGTTAATAGTTGAGAAAGAAAATATTATTATTAATTAATGACTTTGGAGGAGTTTAAGTTTTAAATTACCTATGTACAATATATGCTAATAGTCATATCTCTTTAAAATCTGACGACAGACATAAAGGTTATGTTTTGAATTTAAAAATGGAAAGAGTCAAAACACGTAGGGTTCATTACAAGAAGAAGATTCAAATCTTAAAAAAGTGTCCACTGACAATGGTGGTGGCCAAGACTAAGGCGAAGGGCCAAGAAGATATATTTTGGGGTAGAGTTTTATAGGACTTTATATGCATGCATGGACATAGATGAATCTTCATAATAAAAACTTAGTCAATCAAATATTGAATTCAAGGTTTAAGGATCATCTTTGAATTGCATCTTCTCTTATTTCAAATTCATTATTTGAGATCAATTAAGCCTTAATTACTGTTCTTTTTTTTATTTGAAATGAAAATAAAAAATTATACTTGTGATTACTTCTCTATTCATGAGTCATGAGTGGATCCTTTGATCAATGAATCAATAGCCAATTAGCCGACAAGGAGATCTCGTGCCGTGTCGGTACACCTTTAGATACTTTAACTTTACAATATTCGATTTTTAATTTTGTAATGAGAAAGAAGATGAACATTACATTACAAAATTTAAAAGAAAATTCATGGAATGGAGACCCTGCTGTACTAATAATTAATCAAAGAGTTTATTAGCCGAGCGAGATATTGAGTAATAAGCGTTTATTCAGTATTCTTGACATTATAGTCTCCAGAAGTAAGACAAAATCAAGAAATTTAGAAGTTTGAGTAAAATATAGTTTGATGTTACAGTAAGTGACAGGTTAACAGGGATTTAAAGAAAATATTTCAACTGTTCTCAACACCAAAAGAAAAAAAACAAACCCTTTGATTTGACATATTTTCTTTAAAAAATCAGAAGGTGAAGAAAACCAGTTTTCTCTCCAGTAAGAAAACATGGAATTAAAGCGTAAAACCGTCTAGATTATCTTTACAAATGTGTAAACTTGTATATTTTATTTCCGTGTAAGATTTTTGTTTTTTTTTTGAAATAAAATATGAAATTGTACTAACTAAAGTAAAATTTTCTTGGGAAGAAAATGAAGAAAGAATCTTAAAAATTCATCAGATTTCCAGACCTCAAATGTAATGTAACGAATTTTTTTTATTGCTTTAATCACAAGGGTGGTACTGGTAATTTGGAAGCTCAAACTGAAACTTCTTGACTTTTTTTTATTCAATTATTTATATACGCGTCCCTGTGTAAATATTCAAGGTTTCCTTTTCAAATTCTCAAATACAAACATGATTCTTTTTGTATTGGATTGCATGATAGGAAATTAGATGTTGGTTGTTTTTTCTCTTATCATCTTGAGATCACTCAAAATAAAAAAGGAGTAAAGTAAATAAATAAATGCTTTCACGGTAGATTTTTCATTATAATTACATTTCAGACTGTAATTCTAATGTGAATGTGTATCAAAACGTAAAGGAAGCTCAGCTCAGGTTAGACCGTTCAGGGCGGAAGACAATTAGTGACTCTTGAAGTATTATTGTTACTTTTTTGTAATAATGTTTGTTTAGAAAATGAAGGAGGTTGAAGGGTTAGTTAACAAGATATAAAATAAAAAAAACAAATAAAACTCAAGGAGTCTGATGTAGACTTGTCATGCAATCTAAATCGTCCAGCTAGGCCAATATAATATAAAATGAGGAGATTCGGAAACAAGATAAGTAAACTTTGTAATTGTATGTAGCATTTTGTTACTGACGAAATTTTTCTGACATTCACAGTTACGTGTTGGGAAATGAAATAAGCATCCGCATTTTAGCAGTTTAAATTATTTCACTTGTCACCAAACAGTTTATAAATTTTGCGTGAGAAATTCTTTAAGGGCGACTAAAACTACCAATTCTGAACTCACAAAGCTTCGTTTCGTCTATCAAATCAATATCTCAAACTTTGGAATATTAATAAAACGACAAAGAAATTGACATTTTCAAGAGTTGGACTTGAACACGGTTTTTTACCATAATGTACACATTACGAAGAGTCAGTATATCAAAATCAATATGAATGAATGATGATGGTCACCTTGATTAGAGCAACTAAGCTTATTTTACTATTTTAGTTCCAGCATTTAAGAAGAGACATAAAAATAAAAATCTAACTAAAGACTTTGAAGATCAACGACAAAAAAATCACATACATAACATAACATGGACATAGAGTTTTGGCTTTTTTTTTCTTTTAGTGATTTACGATCCCAGTGTGACTCCATAAATTTCTGTCAAGTCAAAAAGGAAGGGTTTTGTACCATACAACCACCACCACCACCACACCGTGGTAATAGTATAAATGCTCTTTCAAAAGGGATGAAAAGAAGAAAACGAACTGGTAAAGGTTTTTATAGGTATTTAAAGTATCATCAAACTCAAAAAGGGTAAATTTATGCATACTTACCATCAGATTGCAGAATGCAATGCAAAGTACGTAAAGTCAAATCCAAAAAAAAAGTTATATGAACCATATTAAGGTTGACTTGAGCTTGACTTGACTTTTGGAGACATATTTGATTAGATAGTTTGATTTGGATGGATTTGGAGGTGGACGATGATGCTTATGTTCATGTAGTTTAATTCCGCTGGCTTGTCCGTTTTTTTTTTTCTTCTTCTTCATCATGAAGACAAAAACTAATGATGCTCTGACTTTTTACTGACTTGATACCTTAAGCTGAGTGTCATGACAAGAAGAAGCTTCAAAATGAAATATAAAAATTTAAAAAGAAAATGACGACGACGGGCTTGTAAGAGGAATAGATAGGAGATACCTACAAAACGCCCACACTACTGTGATAATCGTGATCTACCTCGATTCCTTTTCCAAGACTCCGTCAAATATGTAAGTAAAGTAAAGATCAGGAAGAAAATGAAATGTTTTGTAAATTGTAAGATTGTAAGAATCATGATTTTGTTCATACATTACATTAATAAAATATCTCAAACCAAAAGCTGATTTTTTTTGGTTACTTTACTTCAATGTTCAAACAAGATCAAGATTGAAATATCCACAGGAGCCAAAGGAAAAAAGCAAGCTTGATCGGAAAAGAAGATGTAAATGTACATATGCATCATAGAAAAAAATGCTGAAAATCGTGATTGTGATTTACTTTATAAATATTTTGTCAACAACCGTTTACTTTCATTGGAATTTATCTCCTTGAATTGAACAGCAAAATGTTATGGTATCGTATATGCATAAATTTTCCAGCTCTCTCCAATTCTAAATTGTTTGATTTTGATTCTGGATGCTGACTTGCAAACACGCACATTGATATTTAATAGTTTTTTTGTAATTTTCAGTTCCTACATAACATGTTAGCCAATTTAAAATTTTAATTTACATACTAAAAGCAAATACCACTCTAGAAATATTGTTATGAATGAAATTAAAATTCTTTGGATCAAATTTTGTGATAAACTAGTACATTTTATTTGATCTTTAAATCAAATCAGGACACGGACACGACCTTACCGTTTCTTATAAGATCTAATATACAAAAAACGCTCTGTTTGCATATTACACATAGTAATAGTGACTGAGCAAGAATGAAACCATAAAATTGAATCAAATTATCATTATCACAAGATTGAATCTTAATAAGTGATTTGATTTTTGAAGCTAAAAGGTTAATTAAAATTTTCATGTTGTGTAGTGTTGAGTTGTTTGTACGCAAAAGGATTACGGTTACATTTACCATAAAGTTCTGCTGGATCCATCATAAATTCTTTGTCAAATAGGTCGGAAAATTCTAGCTAATAGGAGGAATGTGAATTTTGAATATGTAATCATCATTTTACTTTGATTGTGTGATACACGAGAGGTATGGAAATGAAAGATTTAAACCCTTCGGGTTCTTTCAGTTTATAAACTGAGGTTCTATATAAGAAAAAATCTTCTTACTCTATTTTATAACAATTGATAAAGTATGGAGAAAGATGACTTAAAAAATCAAAATGCAGCTGCAACATAACAAAATCTCGGATTTATATACGAAGATGAAGAAACAAAACCATCCATGACACAGCAAAAATATTAAGCTTTCTTCATTTTACATGATATGATGTTCGATGGGTTATTATTAACATTTTCATGTTTCTTTCTTTGCCTTCTTATAAAATAAACTCCAACTAATTAATAGATCTACAAATTTCTAAATAATTAACTATGAAATAAGTATGTAACGTAACGCCCTGACAATTCCAACTGAAACATGATTTGCTTTTTAATTTTAATATAATATTTTTGCTCATTTGCAATGTGAAAGGCGAAGTGTAGATGAACGCTTAAAAAACTGATGGAGATGGACATATTCCGTCGTTCGTTTCGTTCCTTAGCTTGGCTTGACATGAAGAAATTTTTTTTAAAACATCCCTATCTTATTTTATTTTTAGTGACGGACATTTTTACTTCCATCAAATCAACGAAAAATAGGTATATGGAAGGATAAGAATATTTTATTTTATGATATGAAGAATGAATTCATCAAAATTCTCGACAGTCTGTCCCTCCGCGTCCAAAAACCAAACCTGCATCATCCATAATAATAAATGATCTCTCTTTTCTCTCTGGATTGGGATCTTTATGAATTTTGAACTATTCTTCTTCATCTAGAAAACGCATCTTCATCTAAAGTATTGTCAAGTTTTAATGTTTTTGGCATGAAGCTTGCAATTTGCAAATAGTAATTAAAATTTGAGAAAATGAAAATTTCTGTTACGCAATTCCAACAGTTTCATAAACCAAACCAAAAGTTCAATTTTTGTGTGTATGCATATTAATTTGATTTCCAACTGTGAAGGGAAAACCATTCCATATTATAAATATAAATATGCAAAATGAAGCCAAAAAAATAATTTCGACGATGATGGGCATTCATCTTGATATGAATTTTTGCATATAAAAACTACGTTACTACTGTTCGTTTAAAATCTGTCTAGTCCGTAGTCCATGTATGAAATGATCCCTTCATTAATTTTTGACCAGTATTAAAATATAAGAGTTGTTGTGTGGTCTATGACTTTGATTGAGGAACCTTACTGTTTTGTGTAAAAAGTCCATCAATTTACTACTTGTACGAACATTTCTTGTACATGTAGTTTAGTTAATGATTTCATAATAATAAGTTTCTTAATAAGATGATGATGATGATGAGGATGGATGCATGAAATGAAATAATAAGAAAACGATGGACAAAATTTAATGTATGTATTGCAAATATAATAATGTACAAAGATAAAACAAGTTTTATAGAAATTGAAGAACTCCCATTGGGACCAAGCGGCTACTTGAACTGTGGTTTGGTTTTCGTTTTTTTCTGCCACACCTTTTTTTAAAGCTTCTCAAAAAAAAGTAAGGATTTTCATATTCGTGGATCTTGATGTAAAGTCTAAGAAAATCTTAAATCTCCGTTGGAAGCACAAGCTAAGCGACATGCATTTATGTTTGATCTCTTTAAGAAACAAGAAGTTACTATGTAAGCCCTCCTCCCAATTTTCTTTCGTACACTGGCAAAAAAAAAAATGAAGTTTAGTCTGTTCTCTGGTGATCTGTTACAATATTTATATAGGAAATCCTGAGAAAGATTATCATAAACATTAAGATTAAGGTGGTACTAGTATATTTACATTAACTTTTCTACTTCACCGATTTCATAAGAACGAACGAAATTAAATAATTTTAATTATAAAATACTTGACAGCAGGAAATGCATAGAGAGCGAATAATTAATAAAAGTTTGTAACTTCAAACTTAGCATAAGACTGCAACTTTACTATGTTATGTTTGCTTATGCTTCTAGATTGATAAAATCGGACTTTTCGAAAATTGCATATAGGAATAAATTATCAAATTAAACAACGTATTGTATTCCTTTTTAGCAATTTCCAACTCGTCACAATATTGTCATTAATAAATCTTGAGTAATTACTACGACTCTTCATACTCACCCAGACACATCGACATCATTATCTTCC
The DNA here is from genome assembly GCA_034700645.1 of Xenylla mediterranea. Taxonomy (NCBI): domain Eukaryota; kingdom Metazoa; phylum Arthropoda; class Collembola; order Poduromorpha; family Hypogastruridae; genus Xenylla; species Xenylla mediterranea. Next base: position 6,436 of record JAQGCY010000508.1, on the reverse strand, counting down.
TATTATTATATGAATTATTGTGATGATGATGGGGTTCCATATTGATATTGATTATTTATTTCTTGTCATTGATTCTTAAACAAATACACACACAAAATGCCAAATGTAATTGCAATTTCCCATTCAACCTGTGTTTTGTTTGTATGTGTGGGAGGTTGATTTTGATTGAATTTGTTTTTATTAATGAGAAAAATTATAAAGTACTTAACACCTTTTGCTTACTTGTACAATGATTATTGCTCAAAAGCTACACAAGTCTTTTTATTATTACGTAATAATAATTTTCTGTTGTAGTTGTAGATATAACTGTAGTAATTGGTTTTTTTAAATGTATGTAAATGTAATATTTCACACGCCCTTTAAGAGAAAACGAGTGCTCATGTATTTTGTGCTTGTTTGTCCTTCTTTAAAATTAGAAAAACTAAATGATCCAAATCCATTAAAAAGACAATTATTATTGGATCATCAAGCTATATTTGTTCACTTCAAGTTAAAAGAATTTCACCCAAGAAAAAACATCCTTTACAGGCTTAATTTGTAAAATGTAGGGTATCAAGCCGGACATTGGAGATTTAAGATTCCGATTTCCGACCGACAAAACCAACGTGAGTTTTTACACATCAATTTCCTTCGAGAATTTACAATGTTACATGTAGTACTAATCACTTGAAGAGAAAAGTGTATATTGTACTATGCTGTTCAAACTTGTAAACATCGTTTAATATCCTTGTTAATACCTACTTGTGAAAAACGATAAAGGAAAAGATGATACAGTTTGATTACTAATGTGTAATGTGTAATGTACATCATCAACCAAAGCATGCAATCCAATTCAACAAATATAACCGGAAATTCCTGACGAATAAAAAAAATCAAGTAAATTGGATTCCAGATAGATAGATTGACCGCTTGGATTGCATTTGCTTGTCCTTTTCATTTCACAAGGATGTGGTTTATGCTTGTTGCTTTTCCTTTTCCCATCTTCAAAGTGAAATAGTTTTTAAAGAGGTTTTAATTTGAAACTAAATTCTTTTCTTAAATACATTTCAAACGGTTTTTATTAATTCATAATTCCAAATTTCGAATAGAGTATTCAACAACAATATATATATTTATATCTGTAATATAATTTTTAAAATAATTATACGTATATTTACATAGGAAGGACATTGGACATATTCATGCATGCATTTTTCACAATAATGCGGTTAGCTTTCTTTCTGACAATATTTTGCTTTTGCTATTGTACAAAGAAAAAAATAATTCAAAAAAGTATGCAATTATGCAAATTTTGAGGCTTTGAAAGCCTTTGCCTTACAGTTACAACAAAATAAAAATATTCTAATTGTAATTAAAATATGGAATTTTTCTGGTTTCTTTAGCCGATATTTACAGTAGCTTTAGTTAATTTAGCATTTAACTTAGCAGCTCAATTTTTAGCACAAATAATGATAAAAATAAATATGTATTTATATACAGAGAGAAATTTGAATAATGTGGATGGATACACACATAAGTAATAAGTAAAATAGTTAGACTTGAAGGTACATACAATTTTTTTTCCTTTGATATTTTTCTTTTAATAAATCCCAAAACACAAAAACAAACCGGTTTTTAAAAAATACATTATAATTATCTGTTTCTCATTTTTCTTAATGAAGATATCAATACATAATGATAATACCTGTCAAATTAATTAATTAATTAAGCAAAAAAAACTTTGTTTTAAATATTATTTGCGTCACACGCTTCTGAGAGAGCCTTGTAAATAAGACTAGATGATGAGCCAGTGTTATTGTTGTTATTATTATTATTATTTTCATACTCACCGTTATTATTAGACTGTTGTTGAGCAGACCCAGTACCAGTTGAACCATTGCTATTTGAATTACTTGTATTATTATTAATTGGTGGACTATTGTTATCATATGGAAGAAGATCCGCGGATTCCATTTTAATACCACCATAGTTAGCATATGAATATGAATTATGATTTGGGTCTGGGGAAATATTTCCGCTGCCATTTCCATTATGATGATGAATAAAAGTTACAGGACTTTGTCTTTGTTGTTGATGTTGTAAATATTGCTCATGAATACCTGGATGATAGTGATGATGGTGCATTGGATGAAAGTGCTCTGCATATCCTCCGCTGGACCCTTCGTATGCAGCCCTTTCTTCCTCTTGTGTACTTAATAACCATGTTGCTACATTTGGATTTGGACTATAAGGGGCTTGGTCATAAGCTGATGCTTGACCATGAGACCCATAAAATGAATGTTGAGATAGAGGTGAGTGATGAGACATTTCAAAGTAATCATGATGAAGTGGTGGTGGTTGCTGCTGTTGATGATGCTGACGGAGATGATATGACTGTGGAATTTGATCCATCTGATTATGATGAAGAAGGTACTGTTGGTGTTGATGATGTTGCTCAATGTTTGAGGGATGACCATTACCATTTGTACTGTTACTATTATTTGGTGGAGAATTTAACTGCTGTTGTAATAATTGTTGATGTTGATGCTGTTGGGCTTGAGAGTGAAATTGGGCAAATGGAGCACGTTGAAATGTATGATTACCAAATTTAGAAATTAGTTGAAGGACTGGGCTCCCTTTAGTAGATCGTTCAGTTTCAGATGCAGAGGATGATGATGAGTTGAGTACTTCACGATCGGAATTTTCCAATGGTGACATTTCGGGTGTTGGAAGATTCACAGATTGTTCTCCATTTCCATTTTGTTGTGTTTGGGGTTGTTGGAGAGCAATTTGTGAGTTTGATGACCCAGAATTAATTGGAGACTCAGGAATTTTGTGATGATTATTTTGAAGCACCGTACCACCATTTGTACCTATGCAATATTTTTTGTTCAAGCTACTTGAATGAAAAGTATTTATATTAAAACTTTTACCATTTGGCAATCCAATACGACGATATTCTTTAATATCAGGATCTGGACTTGCATTTGGAGATGCATCGGGTGTATGAAATCCACCAAAAGGTCCGTTTCCAAATGGATCTGGACCAGAATGAGGAAGTAACATTTCATTTGGACGTCGGCCACCACGTTTAGTTTGCTTCCTTCGTCTTGGACGATATTTATAATTTGGATGAGCTTGCATGTGCATTACACGAAGTCGTTCTGCTTCTTCAACAAACGGTCTTCTGTCATTAGGTGTAAGACTTCGCCATTTCTTGCCTATAAGTAAATGAGAAGAGCTTCTTGAATTATTTTTCGTACACATAATAAGTTTATGGTTAATGTTGTTATGATATGCTTAATGCTTGCTTGGTATTTGAAGCGTTTAACTACAACTATAAACATGTAAAGCGGTGAATGGATCAAGAAGAAAAAAATGCAAAGAGAGATAGATAGAAGGAATAGATTAACTTTAAGCTCATAATGAATAGTAATCTGTTGGATGGACAAGGAATGGTTCATTAATCATAGAGGGCAAGTAATTGTCCAGATAATGCCAGTACCGTCAGGGTGTCAATCAGAGAGATGAGATCATTACTCAAGTAAGGTAAGGCTGCATCTACAACTATCCACACCCCTCAGGGTCTTTTAGCTCAAGTGAAGCAATGAAAAGTACTGCTTTTCAAATCTCATTATTATTAGGAATTTCTTTCTTTAACTTTAAGAACTTGTTTTCATCCCGAATCAAATGAGCTACTTAAGTACTATTTAGATAGATATGCCAAAAATTTGTCGCACGTGTCCATTATATTCCTTCAAGTACTCCTTAAAAAAACTCCTTTTCTTCGAATCATTTCATCCTAATCATATCATATCTCATGCCATTGACTATTATGATATGAATATTCAACACCTAATTTGGACTTTTTGATTTGGAATGATATTTCTTTTGTATGGAATTATAGTCAATTAAGAAGTTGGAGTTCGATGTGATTGTTGTAACATTTCGATTGTCGATGCAACAACAATATCATAATCATGCTACAGATCTTTCTTACTCGGACCCAGAAAAGCCTTGTGTTCTCAATGATGAGAACTAATAAATGTCAATTATTTACATTTGGTGAAAAAAATAGGGCTTGACTTGAGTTTAGCTATAAATGCATTTTAAAATGAAATCTATATTCAATGTATGTAATAAATATGCATTTTTATTATTTTTATTTATGGTTTAACCTTGAAAATGTTGGTTTTAAGTTCTTAAGTTAGTGCTACCTAATGAGAGCTATAAAAATATCGATCACCTTCCCAATAATATATTGCTCATCGTCATCAGTCTACAAAAAAAAACCGTACAGTATACGAGCAATAAAATTAGCAATTAAAAATTCTTGAACTATGCTGCTTCAACATATAACTTTCAGCAAAAACTCCTTGAACCGGCATCCGAAACTATTTGTATGTTTATTTTAAAAACTTTTCCATTACGTCTATGCTTATTCACTCGTAATTTAGCAGGACATACTCAACATTCTTTAATTAATAACGCCAATTAATTGTTTGATAACTTTGAAGTATATTTTGGAGTTGAAAATTTATAATAATTCGAGTATGTGAAGGACAATTTCATTAAAGTTAAACCAATAAAAATTCAAATTCAAACTGGATTAGTTTAATTGCAATATTAGTCGTCATTACTCAATTACATTATCGCTTAAAAATGTTACCCTTTTACCTTTAACTAAACGAACCACGTAGAAATCCAACTTGAAAATGAAATTTTCAATATGCAAATCCGGGATCGGAATCCACTATGTATACTACTTAACGAATAGAATTTTTCATCAAATTCATTAAACATACCAACAATGCTCACGCTTAAATTATCTAAATTGATAATCACTCTATCCACAATATCTATCTATCTAGAGCATAGCATATCAAAATCAAAATATGTTCAACGTCAACGATGAAAGAAGAAAAATAAACTGTTATATTTGATGTTGTGTTACGTTACGTTACAACTTAGGTCGTGATGTAAGGATTATTAAAATGTAATGCATTATTATTGTGAAATTTAAAACTGACCAATTGTAAATTGTAGCACCAAGCAAGCCACAGCCAGACAATAAATAATAATACTATTCTGGCCAAATTTGATTTGAACCCACAAATTTCCATTATATAGAAAACATAAGTAGTATTTAAGAGACGACAATAATTTTGTATTATTTTGATGTTATGAACCTAGTGCGACTTGTAAATGTAATACATTTTGATAATTATTGTAATTCATCAACCAAAACACCAGAGACCAGACAGATATGATTTTTGATGGCAGTTTTCACTTGTAATTATAGTTTTGTGTGGGTTAGCCATAGCCATCGTATATTCCCATTACAAAACATAGGTCGATGATTCATATTTATTTGATTTGATTTGTACCAAATGTATTACCTAACCAATACAAATATTTTCACCTGTGAAAAATTCCCTAACAATTAAACTTGATTAAAATAGCCATAGCTGTCCTGGTCCTACAATGTTTATATTTATAAAATGAATTAATGCCTCAAGTTGTGTCTTAGTCTTGTGTGTGTGGAACACATTTTCATCATCAAGTGCGTGGATGAATTGACTAGATAAAGATAACTTTAATTTTTTCGTTAGATACATAGAGTTTAATAATATTGATGAGGAAGAAAATTCATGGGCATTCTCCACGTGCGGTCAATGGATTATTGGATGGATGGATGGGAAGGATGTAAGAAGTTTTATGATTTTTATTTCTTATTCTTGTACTTTGGTTCTTAGAGATGACAAGAAGATGAGAAAATCTATTTTTTAAACTGAACTTGGTATTTTGGTATGTGCTAAACTAAACTCCTCTGGGGAAGCCAAGCCACGGTAAGAAAAATTAAGGGTACTGGAATCAGTCAGTCAGTTCATATAAAAAATAGCATTTCATTTTTTAATAGATCAGTATTTCAGTGCTACTTATACACAGTACACACATAAGATTATCAGAATGAAACTCGGTATGTCCATGTCCGTACACCGAAAAAATTTCCTTACAGTGAATTTTCCACAAATTCACAACGGGGAATAAATAGAGAGAAAACCTCACACCGAGTCACATTCATCAAGAAAACGCCAAGTCAAAAAAGATGAAGAAGAAGAAAAATCACAACACACACCTGAATTTATTCCTATTAATCATCAAGTTTATGAGATTCAATGAATGAAGGAATGAAGGAATCGAATCGAAGGAAATACTATGCAAAACTTCAAAACTTTGCTAAAATAAAACTATAATAATGTTTTTTGTAGCTTTAGTTAAGTTATCATTATCAATATTGAGGCTATTGAACTTATTGGGTTATCAGCATTAAACATTAAACACATATTCTGAAATTCTGCTACTCATTAAGAAAGTTTGTATTCAGAATCATGGAGAAATGACATGATTTTTATTGAGTTTTCCTTAATTCCTCATTTGTCTATCAAAATTTTTT
>JAQGCY010000507.1:0-16809 GCA_034700645.1 Xenylla mediterranea | reverse complement strand
CCAGCCCGCCCATGCCCAATGGGCTTCTGGGTATTCATGGGCATGCCCAAAGACTGCCCATGGGCACTCACCTTTGATGTACACAGAATATGCATTAATCGGATTTATTTATAAATTTGCAGTTATAAAGTTGAAGAAGACAATTTAATCTATCAATTACACAAATCCGGAAAACGGATAGCATTTCTTGGAGATGACACTTGGTTGAGCTTGTTTCCTAAAGAGTTATTTAATTCTGAATTTGTTGAAGCCCATCCATCGTTCAATGCCTGGGATTTAGACACTGTAGATATGGCTGTGAATGTAACATTACAAAGACTCTTGCAAAAGTCCAGGAAGAATGAAAGTGACTGGGATGTACTCATTCTACATTTACTTGGAGTTGATCACTGTGGCCATAGGTATGGGCCAAATCATCCAGAGATGGATAGAAAACTATCAGAATCTGATCAAATCATCGAAACTATTTTTAACAACATTTTGAATGACACCTTATTTGTTATATTTGGAGACCATGGGATGACACAAACCGGAGATCATGGAGGGGATTCGACTCAAGAAGTTCAAGCTGGACTTGTTTTTCTTTCTAAGCAAAGCTTGACGAAAACCCGTAATCAAGGTTGTCCGTTCTATTGTCATTCGAAATTACACGACCCACAGTTGGTATCCCAGATTGATTTTGTTCCTACCATTTCTACATTCCTGGGAATTCCAATCCCCTTTTCATCACTGGGACAAATTATTCCCAACTTTTTACCAAATAAGAGTTATTCCGATGGAATAGCTGGAAATGTTGCACAAGTAGCTGAATATATCAAGAATTATCCAGGAATCGTAAACTCCGGTAGTCTGACAGAAGTTTATGCGGAGTTGGAAGTAGCGTTTGAAGAATACCAGATGTCAAAGACCACTACCACAAGGGCCCATCTTCATTTGGCTAGTCAGAAATATTTAGAAAATGTTAAACGAGCAGCTACTTCAGCATGGACCCAGTTTGACATGGCTTCCATTAGCTGGGGATTGGTGATATTCATCTTAGGAATCCTAGCATTTGTGATTTTCCTTTGCTCAGAAGATATTCCAACAATTAATCCCCTAGTATTCACGTCATCACTTGGACTCGTGTCTGGTATTTTACACTTTGGCACAAGCAGAAGTGGACTCTTTTTTGTGAAAGTTTTTACAATAGCAGGAACTATGGGTTTTATCGTAATTATATTTCTCCTGTGTCCACCTTGGAAAATGTGTTCGAAAAAATTCAACTTAAGAACAATGTGTTCATTTGCAGTCTTTTCTTTTACGTGCCTTGGAGTTTTTTCTAATAGTTACATAATTAACGAAGGTTACATCCTTGGTTTCAGTTTAATTGTAACTTCAATGATTCACATCACTTGTTTGCCACATTCATCGATCAAATCTCCGAAGGACGTTGAATTTAAACAAAAAGCTACGACTAACTTGTTACGAAAACGAAAAGAAATCAGGATTTCTTGGATCAGTCTAGTCTTATTACTTGTAATAGTTAAAGGAAGTCAATTGTTTTTTCGTTGTCGAGAGGAATTGCAAGACTGTAAGGAGGTGAGTTTGTATATTACTAATTATGTTTCAATGTAACACTAAAGGAGTGTTTGCTTATTTCCATGTAGGAATATTTACTACATAAACAATTGTCCTCTTTACCCGAAGACTGGTTCGTGCATAAATACATCCGGTACGGTCTTGCGATTTTGTCATTAGCAATTTTTGTTGTTATTACTCGAGACTGGACAATAAATCATAAAAGTATTAGCAGTTCACGCCCAGCTGCCCTTGTTGGAAAATATGTTCCCACTATAATTGTTGTGCTGACGGGTGTATTATGGGCACTTGAGGTAAATTACTCCTATATTCATTCCTGCATTTTGGAACTAATTATCAATTACTTTGCAGGGATTGCCATTTGATATTCCAAATATTAGTCTTGTCAAACCATTGCTTAACTACTGTCTGACAATCGTCCAAGCTTTAACTCTTCTCGGTATCTTAATTGTTTGGATTAAGCCGATTTGTTGTGTCGGTGTAACCAGAACCCACAACTGGGAACAAATAAAACATGAAAATGAGTTGGAAAATAATGCACACGCCAACATCAACCTACTAATTAAACCTAAACCAAAGAATTTGTCAATCCATAAGAAACATTCTAATCAAAACGGAGTTGCAAAACCCCTGAGCTCCAATTATTATTTATCAAAATTAGAAATCATCAAGAAGAAAGAAAAGAAGTGTTCTTTTGCCTGCTGGTTGCAGGAAGAAGTTTTGTCAGACCGTCTGAGTGAAGATGTATTTTCATCGAGCTTACTTGTTTTTACTGTTCTAGTCACATTAATTAGCACACAAATAGCCAGTCCCGGTATGACACTAGTGATTACAATGATTCCATATACTGTAATTGCCATAACTGGAGTTTCTGGAAACACAGCTTATGAAGGTATGGGACAAATTTGTTGAAAGAGTTCATTGCTGACAATATTTAATGTGCCAGGTTCTTGGAATGTTGGTATATTATGGACACTCGGGTCGGAGTATTTTTTCTACGCCACAGGACATCACCCAATTTTTTCATCAATTCCTTGGGATTCGGCTTTTATTGGTGGCACTGGACAAGAATTAGCTAATACAAACAACTCATGGATCTTTTGGATTCGCCCAGCACTTTCAGTTATTGGGAACGTCCATGTGTCCCAACTTATTTTTTCCATCTCTTTACCTCTAGCTATATATTGGAGAAGTCATAGTGAGTTGCCAGAAACTTTGTTGGGGACTCAAGAGAGAAGAATAGCTTATAGATTAGCTGGGAAAGTAATTAGTTTGCAAGGGATTAAGGTAAGAGGATTTCAGGATAATGTAATGAAACAGAAGGAAAAAGCTGGCCAAATATGTGATACTTAATCTTCATTTCAGTTACTTTGCTGTATGTTATGTGCCACAATTCATAGACGTCATCTTATGGTATGGAAAATTTTTGGACCTAAGTTTATCTTCACAGGCATTGGATTTATTTTTTCAAGTTTCTCAATATTGATTTCTTTACTATTTCTTACAAAATTGGACCACTCATTCCAAAAAGTACTGGCTAGAGAAAGATCATCATTCCATAAAGTTTGAAGTGTTAAATACTAATGTTAAAGGTACCTGCTCAATTCAACACCAAAGTATTCCAATTAATTTATTTTATTTTTCTTATTTTATGTTAAACAATAAATTTTATACAGTAATTTATATGTGACTAGAGATTCACTCATCCAACCAGAAGTTGATTAATTTCAGCTTAACTTACTTTCTGGTACATCTGGCTCAAATGCTAAAAATAGTTTTTCTTTATAATATATATAAGTACCTTCCATTTATTGATCTCCAAGTAGAATTTTGGCTAATGCATCATAATTGATTGTAGGGGGTGGAGGGGTTGTTGTGGTTGTTGGAACAAACTTCATCCACTTGGGTGTGGTTGGACCTTTTTCCTTTTTGCTTGACTTCTTTTTGGATTTTGCTCCCTTTTTGCTACCCTTAAATTTTCCAGTAGGCTGTGGTGTTGTTGTTGTAAGCGGTTCTGTTGCTAACTTGGATTGTTGATTGGCAATTGCTTCTGATAATTTTGATAGAAATTCTAGTTTTCCAAGAAGGATTGGATCAATCTACATGGAATGGTTTGTTATAATTGAATCATTAATAAAGTTTATCCAAGGTAAAAATTATTTTCAACTCCGACTTACGGTTGTTGTTGTTGGTGGAGCTGGAGTTGTCGGTGTAACTGTAGTTGTTGCTGGAACTTTTGCTTTCTTGGTAGTCGGTTGTGGCTCTTCCGTTGACTCTTCTGAATTTGCACTTTTGTTTTCTGGCTCTTCTGTGCTTTCTTCTTCAGATTCATCAGAAGTTGTTGCTAGTGAGCGTGCAACATTACTCAATAAAACAGTTTGTAGCTCATTTAAAATTGCATCCTTTGGGGACATGGTTGTTGTTGGGAGTTCTTCTGTTGGTGGACCAGTAGAGTTTAGAACGGAAACCGCAAGAGCTTCAAACAATTTGGCAATAAACATGCTCTTTTTTGCAGCCCAGTATCCTGGGGGTAAAAGAACTGTCTCATTTGGGGAAGTCGTTGGAGGTGGCCCCCAAAATGACATTGGAACAATTGTTGGTTTAGGGGGAGTTGTTTCGGATGTGGATTTTGACTTAGTTTTTTTGGTTTTCTTTGTATCTTTTTCCTTAGAATCTGAAGCGAGAGCTCGTTTGAACCATCCTTCTACAGGATCATCTACCTCTGGTGATTCATCTGAATCCAATTCATCATCTTCCTCCGTAGCTTTGTATGAAGGCATGGCAGGTTGTGTGTAAGCCACCGCGGCGGCTACCCCTGTTGCTGGTGGACGAAGTTCTAGCCATTTGGTCCATTGATAAGGCGAATACTGTTCAAATGGTTTAAGCCTGTTTGCTAACTCTTGGTCTCCTGCTACCAGGTCTGAATGAAAAATCAATTAAAATCAATATCGTCCTATTACAACAAATATGAAAAGATATTAGAACAATAACTTACTGTAACTAACTAGGACAAAAAGTCCTATCGACAATAAGGACTTCATATTCGAAGGAAAGGTCCACGATTAACGACTTCGCTTACTGAATTCTACTCAACTTAGAAGCCCAAACTAAACTAGAATTCTGTGTTAGTTCGAGGTCATGTTTTATAATATATTTTCGAAGAGCATTACAGTTGGACACCAGAAGTTAATTAAAATTAAAGTCTTACCAAATATCATGCATAAATTTAATGTTAAGTAATGCGGTGGTCATATATGTTTTGCATGGTGTAGAATCATTCCCTAAAAGAACATCTTAAATAAAATGTTTAAGGTGGTAACTCTGACTGTGTGATCTGTTTGTTTTCGAGATATGTCGAGTGGGATTTGTACAATATAAATTCCAATTTAATCCAGGTAAAATATTAATGTTGTAAATGTTGTCTAATATTAAAATTAAAATGATGATGCATACAGCATATTATGTAACGCTAATAGTACGTAACTTTCCATCATATTCTACTCCAAGAATCTGTTATAAATACTTTTATTTATTCTGGATGCTTTTTCTTTATTTAGCATTAACAATAAAACGAGATTTTCAACAATTACAAGTACGACAATTACGATGCATCAATATTAAAGTAAATCATATACAGAAAAAGTAAATAAAATTTGATGCTTACAATACTTAATTTAAATTCTGGAAACAACCAGAAGTGTAAAGCCTTAGAGGTTCGATACAGGTACAGTTAGCAAAATACTCTTGATTACTTCTTGACCAATTATCTAATTTTCTTTCACGTATTACTGACTCTTCAATCCCAAAAGATGAAATCATTATATTAAGTACAGTAATAAAGAATACTTGGATTGTTATTAGATTGTTCATAATATCGGAGTGTTTTAGTTGAAAGTCTTCCAATCTTTTTCCCAACAATATTAAACAGAGAGCAGTTGTGACTTGAAGTATAATTGACAAAGAAATTAAAGTCATCATTAAATGATAAAACGGATGCGCATTTGGCCCAACAGACCCAACGGAATAAACATATTTGAGTTGTGAAACATTGGCTGTCAATAAAGCAACGTCTAACAAACCTTGGGTAATTGTCTTCTTTGCCAAATAATTATTCATTCTAAACTTAACTTCCTGAAAAATTAAAATTTTAGTAAATAAAGATGTATTAAATATAATTACAATTTATAAAGTACTTTGCTACCTGGGCTGATGATCCAGGATCCGGACAGCTCTCCATTCTGTAAACTTTCCCTGAACGCGTTGTGCTCATTCTTGTGAATGTCTGAACTTGGAGTTTGAATGTTAAGTTTTACTCAGAGGGTTTTAGATTCTTAATGTGTTTACGAACCGATAAGAAAACCTCAAAAGACTCAAAGTAAAGAGCAAGAAAAGTAATTATAATTAGCACAGAAAAGCCTACAATAAACAAAGAACCCAAAACCACATTGACAAATACCCATGCACATACGCCATTCATGTCATTGTCCTAATTTCTTAAAAACGACAAAATGTTCTTAAGTATTGACTCATTATTTTTATTAAAGCGAGCTATAACTAAGGAATTTCGCTTTTACATAAACAAACTGAGCGTAGAAATATTGTGGAAGATAAAGATAATGCTAACTCAAATTTTCCTTATAAAATATAGATTACGGGGTCATGTTAGTGCACAATACCTACTTACAATTACCGAAGTTTATCGTTTATATAAATGAAAATATCACATATATTTTTTTAAAGTTTAATTTAGATAGAATTTAATTACAATTAAAAATAGGTACTGGTGTTTTGGCAATAGTCATTATTGAGAATCAGAATCTGAATCAAAAAGGTCACCTGCTTCACCGTTATCCGAACCTGAACCTGACCCTTCCACTATACTCCCATCATCGTCATCCGATTCTTCCGTTCCTCCATCCTCATCAACTTCGAAATCATCAGCATCAGGTAGAAATTCATCAAGAAACTCGGCAATTTCTGAATATTATACCAGTAAAAATTATCTGAACTTAAGAACGAATATATTACGATTTTTCTTTACCTAAACCATCAACATCATTATCATCTTCGTCTGCATCATCATCATCGTCATCATCTGATTCTTCTTGTAGTTCATCTTCCTCATCCTCAACTTCTTCCAATGCTTCCTCTTCTGCCTCACGGGTTCGCCCCACTTCATAAAATCTTACAATAGAATCGCTAATGCTATCTTCATCGGAAGTACCATTTTCTACAAGTACGATTTGCAGGTCATTCGGGGATGTGGCCAGACTGTATATTGACCTGAAATTTTAAACAACAAAAAACTATAATAGAAGAAAGGTAAAATTAGCTTTAATGAGTACCTTTTGAGTTCAATAATTCCTATTCTCTCGTAGGTATTTGAATCAAGAGTTATAAAGCTTGTATCGGCAGTTTTATAGCCTTCTACTGTTTCTTTTTCACATTTTACTCCGTACATTATATTGCCATCATTTGTGAAAGTAATCTGACATTGGTCCAATGCCCGCACTGTTCTCAGCAACCTGAATGTCCTCACGTCCCAAACTTCCGTGTTGGCTATTATTTCCAAACCAGTAGGGTGAAACACCCCATTAATGGATTCATTTAACTTATCAAACTTATGAATTTCTGCGCCAGAACGGAAGTCCCAGAGAACACCGTCGCAAAGTATTAGGTCGTCTGATGGGTCAAATGTTGCTCGGTTCTTGGTGTAACCATTGGACATCCTTGGCTCAACAGTCAGGATTTTCTTTTTTGTTTCAATATCATAAACAGTTGCATGCTCCATATTCGTCGCAATAATTTTATCCTGCGTGAGTTTGCTGAATTCTACATATTCCTCACGCTCAAATTCAATTAATTTATCAAATAAACTATCCATTCTCCAAAGAGCAGATAAAGGACGACGCCATATGCTTGATGTTAATAATAGATTTCCTTTTCTGTTAGGTTGTAAGCTATGAAGTTCTGAGTCATGACAAGAATATGTGCCGTCTTCATTCCCTGTAGCAATGTTAAACAATTTAACCTCGCCTTGATGAGTTCCCACAATGGTCCATTGATTACATGAAGAAAAAGCCGCGGTTGTAAAATGGTCCTCTTCTGATGCTCGTATTATCCTAAAAATGTTAAAAAAAATTGCAATACTTCTTATGTTTTACTGTAAATAATTGAAGCTCACCTTATTGGGCGAAACTTTGAGTAGACTAATTTTCTATTTAGATGATTCGATTTACTCCAATCGAAACCAGGATTGACAAACCTTGCAGCAAAGTTCACATTTTCTTTTCGTTCACGGATTGCTGGGCACTCGTGATGAGCAAATAAATCGAACGTCGGACACACTGCCATCGGTTTTTCACAAAGCGAGTGTTGATTAGTGAGATATTCCTTTACGATGGAGTCAAGTGTTACTTCTCGAACATTTGGTTTGACCATATTTTTGAAGCCAAAAGTTGATTTCCCTGGACGACTAGAAGGTAATGGTAGACCGTTGACAATTGGGGAAATTTCAGTGGAAGTTGAAGAAGGATCATGGATGGGTGAAACACATAGGTTAGCCTCACTTGCCAAGGCAGCAGCTGCTTTCGTTAGTCCTTTCGTTAAAAGATGCTCCCTTATTAATTCAAGAAGCTGCTGTTCATTGTATTTAACTCGATAGTGAGAAATAAGATCTGACTTGTGAATAGATTTTGCACTCAGTTCATATTCCACTCCACCTCCACTTCTTCCGAAAACATTTTTTGTAATCTCCAGAGCATACTTTTGAAACAGTGCATGTTCTGATCGTTTTTCTTGTAAGATTGGCTCTTTCATTAGTAGCTGTATTAAACCACTTCGAACAAGGGGTAATTGTTCTAGAACCTGGCACACAGGCTTGTATCGAGATAATCCAGATAAACACCAGCACGCAAGGGCCCGTAAAGAGTCAGCATCGGTAATTGGGGTCTTTACAAGAAGTAGACGTGTTAATATTAAAATTCCATTATTCACTCTAACACATTCCCACATTTTGTTCAAAATGTCCTCTGAAGATTTGATTGTGGTCTTTTTGGTTGAAGCTGGTGTGCGAGGGGTAGGGCATTGAAAATCCAATGCCGCACCAGGCTAGAAAATTAAACGTCAAATTCATATCAATTCAGCAATCCCAGTCGTTTTACATAGATTGACAACTTACCCTGGTGGTAGGGCCGCAAACACAATTCCCGATAACCATTAAAGCAGCCCTCTGTACTTCTGGATCAGTGACTACTTCACCATCAGCTGCAGAAAGTATAATTCCTAACCCATAAGCAGCAACGGTGTGGCTTCCTTGTAAATTTACTCTTTCTGTAAGCAACAGCTGAACTCTTGGAACCAAACAACAAATCGCCAGAGCATCAAGGACAGACTTGACTGTCTCGGCTCTTCCGGAATAATTCCAATCGTATGCAAGCGCAATTACTTGCATTAAACACTGAAATCCCCCCAGTTTAATAAACTTTTCAACCGGATGCCAACGAGCCCATAACGGCATTAGGTCAAGCGCCAAATTGTTGCATTCTCTTAACTTCTCCGGATCAAGTTTCAATGGCTTATTAGGAGGAACGGGGATAACACGTTCTACATCCCGATCCCTCTGCTGCTGCATTCGTTTTAACTTTTCGGCCAAAAATCCCAAGTGACATTCGAAATACTTCTTCAGATTATAACCAGCCTATATAATAAAAGATTAATTTTACAGTCAATTTTTTAACACCCATCAAAGGCGATAATTTACCTGTCGTACAACGGTGCGGGTCATTATTTGGGTTTCATCTGAATCTTCAATACCAGATAAAAAATTGGGTAGAGTAGAAACTGTATTTAAAATTCGACGAATACCGTCCTGTGCATCAAAAATTTCAAGCATTACTTTAAACGGATAAACAACCCCAAAAAACATTATGGCATGGTTTCGTCCAGATGCATGTGAACATTCGAGTAACCACATTGCGTAACTGTTTCCAGAAAAAATAATGAGGTTAAAATAATTCACACACTCTAGATGGACTATCTGAGCTTACCTCACGAGGTTGACTAAAATGCTTTTGCTCATGGTACAAATTTTTTCCATGATATCTTCTGAATATCCTAGGTAATACAAGCAGAGGGAAACTCCAGTGGCAGATATACTTGGGCGAGGAATTTGGAGCATTTTCTAAAAATTTCGAATAAGTAAAACACAAATACTTAAGCATTAATTGGGTCGTAGGAGGAGTAAATAATGCTTACAACTAATACACCCGCCCCTATGAATTCCATCGCTAGTTTCTTGTGGCAGAGCAAAGATGAAAGGTACTTCAATGCTTCAAATGTTAGCCTTGAGTCTTTAGTTTTGTAAACATCGAGGTATTTCAAGATTAATTCAACAGCGTGATTTTCAAATGCAAAACTGAGCATTTCTTGATACTCCCCAAGCGGGCTTAGATAACGGAGTATAAATATTTGTTTAGTTGATATTGTAACAGGGTAGATTTTCATAAAGCCTATGATATTGGATTCCAACTCAGCCCATGAAGATGAACTACATTCCGTGACAGAAGGTGCGACCTTGACTGTGCTATTTAGGCCAACTGGAATAATTTCACTCGCAACGGGGCTATCTAAGAAGTCTTCGTGCACTCCTGGAGAAACCAATTAACTGTTTAATAAGCATTTTATCCTAAACCATATTATGTGTTCCTTACCGCCATTTAGATGTAAGTCATCATAACTGAATAACTCTCCGGGTTTTTCAATCTCCATACCGCCAATACCCTTGAGCTTTTTCGAGATTTTTACTGGAGTTTCATTTAGACTAGGTATTGTAAGAGCGCTTCTTTTCCTTTTAACAGATGTAGGTGTACTTAGTCCATTCAGTCCTGCTTCTCGACTTCCTGGTGTTTTGAAGTTGTGTTCCGTATCTTTTTCTTTTGAGAATTGGCTAAATGGTCTCTCGTCAACTATTAGTTCATTTTTCATTGCCTCTTTTTGAAACTCTCGTAGTCGCTTCAACATCAAAGGAACTAAATGTACATTTTTGTCTCTAAAATTAAAAAAAAAAGTTAAAAAATAACTTCATTGGACAAGTTTTGTTTTACATATCACATACTTAAATTTAGCTGCAACATCTGGAATTTCCATTGAAGCCCCAAGTAAACAAAGAGCATAGCTCCGGAGTGGTTCTGGTCCTGCTTCGGACCAAGAAAATAGTCTTAGAATTAGGCCCTCTGTTTCCTTTAAAGTAAAGTAAATCATATTAAAACACAATTTGCTTATGCAGCCAAGTTATTATTGAATTTACCTGGTAAACAACTGCTGTTTCTAATCCTGGAAGTATATTAACAAATAGGCGACATGCTGCTGTGTTAACTATTAGATTTTGATCTGGAGTTTCCCATCGATCCCTCATATACTCATGAACAAGTTTACTTATGAGTGTTTCTTTTTTAAATAGCGCTTTTAAGCTCGCTCCAAGGGAAGCATTAGGATGAGTGCGACAAGGATGTCTATCATCAAAGGGATCTGGATCTAACTTCATAAATTGCTCCGTTTCATCCTCCAATATCTCAGAAAGCCTATAAGTAAATTAATATCACGAATTCAGGTTGGACTCATTCACTCATTAGTTTATCATTATCACATTATATTTATACCTTGTGAGGTATTCGGAAGGATCAAAACCCTCTTGTTCATATTTTTCTTCCCATTTCTCAATTACTTGTTTAACTTCTGTTAGCTCCAATAGCTCTTGGTTCTTAACTTCTAAAATGATTTCTGGGGACATCCTGGAAACAGAAGAATTAGGAATTAAATTGATATTATTGCATTAGTTAAAACTCATGATTAAATTACTACTTACTTGGTTTTTAGTTAATTTAGTACTGACTTGAGGAAAGAACAAGATCAATTTACAGTTTACACTTACAGGCAGCAGAGACAGGAGTTCATAATGAAATGAAATGCAATGTTGAGATGTTTTTGTTGGTTTGGCGAGTGAAAGTGATTACCCAGTTCCAATGGGTTGATTAATTAATTGGCAATTTTTAAGTAATAATTTGGTACACAAAATACAATAATCAAACAATTAAACTGAACAAAGCCCAGCTTAAAATTAAATACAAACAATAAACAAGCACACGCACTTGTTAATGTTTATTAAAGGTAAATTCCAGGAACCTCGTGAAATGCGCTATTTGATTCAAACTTTGTTCCAATTTCAAAATTCCCAGCTCATGCTTTACACTCTATTCCTTCAACTAATTTTATGATGGAAAAGTCGTGAATTTGTTTAGAACAGTAATCATCTGGCTAAATGAAGTTTTATGTTATCAATCAAGAGGATTCTTTTAGAATTTAGGTCAAATCCCCAATCGATTAATTGCAATTTTAGTAAAAGTGAAAATTATAAAGTTAATTTGCCTGATTGATTCTGATTAGCAAACTGAAGAGAACTTGAATTGCCACCTTAAAATCAAAATCATGGTGAATTTTTTAATTTCGACGCATAAAATAATTCAAGTTGAACAGTTGTTGTAATTAAGTTCTTCTACAATCTCGTTTATTATATCATAATAAGTCCATTTCTCGAAAAAAAAAGCTTCAAAGTCTACAAAGAGTATGAAAGTACGTAAATACGTTAGGAAAGAAGAATTGGAATAAATAAAATATTTCATATAGTCAAAAGATGAGAAAGCGAAAGTAAAATATTGTAGTTACACATTTCTTTAAAAATAGCAGCGTCATAAACCTGGCATATTAAATATAATTAATTAAAGTTTACTATAATCATAGTTTTGTACAACAGTTCTTTTGAGCTGCTCGTAAGTAATCCACATGACAATGTTCCATGAGACAAGTCGTGAAAATGAAGGCCAAAAGCCTTTGTAAAAAGCTCCAGCTCCTTCCCTCATAAATGTCTGAATTGCACAATCCACAGCACCCTTATATTTTCCGGGTAATGAGGTCATGTAGCGTGTTTTAATACTAAAAACAGAACAAAAAATCAATCATCAGTAACAGCGCTTCATTTTAGATCAAATATTCAGGTACAATATAATTCAAATTTTATGTACTTACACATCTACTGGACTAGCACATAATGTAGCACAGAAACCTAAAGGTATTCAAAATGCAACCACATTAAAATTTAATTTAACAGAAAAGATCTCATGTATAACTCACCAGCTACAACGGCAGCAGAGAAATGGCAAGGTAAATTATCACTAAGTAATCCATTTCGTATAATGGACTCTTTGACTAAATCGTAACAAACAATTTCTGATACATTAACAATAGCATTACGCCCAATATTTGGTGCAGCTCCTTTCCAAAGTCCGGCTAATCCTTCAGTAAAAAATATTGTCTTGTATGCTTGCCACGTTCCTGTATATCTTGCTGCACCGGAAGCTCCTTTTGCTTGAGCTTGGAATCGAACTTTAACTATAATAAAACCAACGGTCAATTACTACATTATTGCAACAATACAATTGATTCTTCATTTTTATTTTGTGAAAGTAATGCACGTACCAACATCTGTGGGTTGGGCTACCATTACTGCCATTCCGCCTGTTGTTAGACCAGCAAATATTCTAGCAGTAACATCAAGTACACCTCCACGGTCGTTTTTGCCAACTATCATTTTGTAACAATAATTTATTGCTGTGTACTGGAGGAAATGTCAAACTTTAATACCTTTAAGGACACCCTGGTAAAAGGCTTTCGTTGGCTCATACATTCCAAGACGAATTGAAGCAAAGCACATTTGCCTTTGCAAACCTGCATTAAGTCCATTGTAAAGGCTCCTAAAGTTACGTAAAATTGGTTATAACCAAATCCCAAAAAACCTTTCGCCATTATGATTTTGATTCCTAGCGAAAAGTGAACTCACCTAAATCCTTCCTCTCTACTAATAGTTGCTATTGTTCCTAAAATTCCCCTGTAATGTAAAGCACCTGCTTGTTGTATTTTAAGTACAACGCCTTGAGGACCAGCAGCAGATGCTAAAGGTACCCTTACTTCACCTTGGAGCTATAAACAAAAACATCGTTCGGATTTATTTAAGCATTCAATAGAAATCTTAGAAAGTTGTTCATGTTTGTTCAGAAGTTATTCATTGAATGAAAGCTTTGCATTCTGGATTCAGCAATGCATTATATAATAATATTATTCTTATCACAAAACAAGTTACACAAAATGTGTAAAATTTAGTAGTACTAGTATGGCTTTGAGATAAAAATACACAAGTCAAAAAACTGTATTTGTTTTGACTGGAGTTAACTTCTCCCTGAGACTTTGTACCAGAAAGGTCGTAGGAGTTATATTTACTCAATAATTAGGGAAGAAGGACAAAGTCCAAAGTTCTTTTATTTGTTAAATGTGGATTTCTTGCTCACCTGAAGTCTGACTTTAGCCTGAAAAATAAAATAAAAGCATTTTAAATTAGTCGAGATTCTATTAAACGAGTAAAAACTAGTTAATAATTGTACTAGCTCTCACCGTATCTAAAGGGAATGATGCGAAATCTGCAAAACAAGCAGCAGAGCCTGCGGTTAGGAGTTTAACAGGAACTGGAAGTTTCTCAAAGGCAACGGTTAATGTACTGTCGTTTGGCATCTTGAAATTTTTTCGAGACAAAGTCGACTTATAATATCTCCTTATCTCTCTTGAGTTTCTCTGGAGAAACAAAGGACGAAAGAGGAAGAATTTAGATCCTTTTGTACTATTTGGACTACTTTTCCTTATTATGTATTAAGCATTTAGCGTATCTATATCTACCAATAATCCTTATTTCAAAATCATGGTAATCAAAAGCATAAGAATTATGAAGATTGTATAACTAACTACTCAGAACTGCAATTCCCTAATTGAAGGCTTGTTTTTTGAAATTTGCAATGATGATGAGTATAATGAGGATTTTGTAAGACCATTTACGAAATTTTATGCAAAATGTAAAACGTGGGTAATTCCTATTCTGGCCGAGATTTAGTGGGGTGATGCGGATTAATACGCAAATTGCATTTGGTATTGGTACACAGGTAGCCGTACGTACAACAATATTGGATGTAAAACAATACCACATATCGATACGTTACATTGTAATTTTCTTTCGATATTTAATTCATCCAGTCAATCGTTTAACATATATTAGCGGTTTCAAAATTAGACTTGTATGGAAGTTTTAATTTAATTTCTAAGCAAACCCATAATTTGCAATTAGCTTAAGATTATTTCACTAGCATCTATGATCTATCTCAATTTCTTACATAGAAAAATTCTTCTTCTTCCAGAAATAAATGCATAAATGCCCACCTTTTAAAATTATTTGAATGAGATTGAGAGCATTTAAATTTTATCGAATTATCGACTCTCGATATTGGCACTAATTTGTAGTGAAAGAAGTTTGCAGTCGTTCTTTCCTTTACAAAATAGAATTAACAGGAAAGAGAAGAAGCTTATATTTATGCTCGAAATCAATAAATTATTCTTTTGATGAACACAAATTTGTCCCGTCGTGTTTCAGAAGCGCGTGGAATTACGTTGAGAAACAAATTGGTCCTATTTCTTTCCATGATGATGATTTCGATGACTAAGTCACTACTTTATACACGCAGATCATAATTTCCTAGTTCATAGTTAAAAAGAACAGCGTAGTTCTTCATTAACGCAATTCAATCTTAGTTGTTCTCGTCTCTACGTTATTATGAAAAGTTAACTCTTTTCATTTTGCGAGTGTGTACAACTAAACCACTACGAGTAAGAAGTAAATGCGAATAAATATGATGGATAAAAATAAATCTCTGGAGATTGAGAGTCAAGGTTACACAACGAAAACACATATCTAATCCACTTATTTTGAAATTGTGCATTTGTAGGCATAATAATATTGATGATGCGGTAGAATACAATAATTATTGCATGAAACTTACGTTTTGATGATCTGACGCAAAGAATGATTGATGGGATTATCGCGTTTTCTAAATATTGACAACAAGAACAATGTATCGGAGCTGGACAGGTAGTTTGCAAGAATGCAATTTCGCAAAGGAAAAATATCACAAGATTACTTTTAAAACTAATATAATAATATCACAGATACGGTTAGGAAATTGCAAACAATGATTGCAACTGCAATTTCATAGTAAATTGGATCACCTAGCAGGTAATATATGACACCTAGCTCTGGAATCTGAATTATCCGAATGAAATTGTTCTGTAAAAACTATGCACATCCTCATTTATCACGGGGGCAGGGAGTCAAGGAAAGTATTAATTAAACTTTGGAGTTTTAATGAATCAAATGTTTACAACAATAAAAAAATAAAGCCTCAAATATATTTTTTGTGTCGTACAATAAGATTGACGAAGTTGGACGATTGCTTTATCCCAATATATACTTGGACAGTTTTGGACTGAGATTTTTGTTTTTCCACGAGGAGTCTATTCTAATGCATTATGAATTATTAAGTTGTTTACAATTTTTACAAGATAGGGACGTAGAGCTGTGAAGCAATCTGGATTGATTCGGGATTTTGGTATACATTAAACATTAATGCGTTTTAGTTAGTTCCCTGTGGTATAAGGCAATTGCATGTAATGTTGTAATGTAACTACTTTCCTTCTCAGAATAAAGGCATATTTTTATATATCAAATATTAATACTCTTGTAACTGGTATGATTTAGTTTAATATGATGGTTCAGGATCGGGATTTTGGATTTAGGTAACGATGATATGACTGGGCTTCTGATTTGTTCGTATTTGTATGCATTAAGTTTGTAAGTAAAATATAATAATTTTTGTCCAATTTCTCATTTCATTAACTTAAGTATGAGTTCACTTTAAATTCTAAATAAATCCTCTTCCCTGAAAAGGATTTTTTGGAGCATCAGAATTAAGAAGAGTCTAAGGTTGTCGGACTTTGTACCTAAACATTCAAAGTCCAACATTTAACTACTTACTTCCAACTTTACTTGACGTTGTTATATTGTATTGTATTTGTATTGAGTCAAGAAAAAAAGACTTTCCATAATTTGTATTAAATGACATTTCAGGAACTTCCCATTTAACACTCATGTCTTGAGCTTGACGTCAATTTTCCAATCCAAACCAAAGAGATAACAATAATAGAGAGGAGAAAAGCAAGGAAAAATTGCCCAATTTCTTCTGCCCATTTCCCAAAATGATGAAGTAATTGAGTCGTTTACTTTTTGAACATTCTTTGCATTCC
>JAQGCY010000506.1:0-16813 GCA_034700645.1 Xenylla mediterranea | reverse complement strand
TCAAAATCAAATGATAACCATAAACATTACTTCCAGTTGCAATGTTACGAACTTAATCCTTATGATGAACTAGCTTTAGATCCATCCAAGCATGAAAAATGAAGGATGCAAATGAGTTATATTAATTCTAATGATTAAGAGGTACATTTTTTTGATACTAATGAAAATAAAAATAAGTATTTGTGTTTTATAAATGATAAGGTTCATTTTCATGTATGTAGATTAACTAAAGTAAAACCTATATCAACGTTTTCACTTTCAGTTTAATGCGAGATAGGTAAATCAACTAAAACAGATTTTTCTTATCGTGCAAATGCGATGCGACGCCTTAAGGGTACCCAAATAAATATACATCCAAGTACGATAAAAGCCATATCAATTTAATCAAAATGATGCCGTTTAATTATTTTTCCTATTTACTTACAAATGTGAATTACAAATTACAATATTTTGGATTTGTAATGGAATTATTACTTCACTAACCTTGTCTAAAATGTTGCTTAAACCAAGTTCCGTCGAGTAGGCCGATTACGGAAATGCGGATACAGATACGGTAATTTTTATAATTTTGTACAATGTTTACTGTTTAGAGTTCACCCACTGGCATATAAAATCTTAATAAATTATTAATTTGACTAGACTTCGTTTCGTTCCGTTTAAGTAAGTATTGGGGCCTCAAATTGAAATTACATTAACATACAGTAGCAGTTTGCAATGCAAATATCAATTTAAATGATTTGATGTTTCGGGTCGGGCGAAGTGTAAAATTATTATATTTTAACTGAGTTTGTGTAATTACTTCCAATACTTATACATAAATAAATAAATAAATCAATAAATATATAGAAGATACCGTTTTGTTTTGTTTTCTTAAATACAGACAGATATATGTAGTAATACCTTTAACTAAAAAAAATCACTCACTAACACCTCTATCTAAACGTCTGTTTCTGTTCTATCGTCTAGCCTGCCTGCCTGACTGTCTGTCTGATTTGATTTTTCTAATAATTTCAATCTTTATCCAAAAACCCAAATGTATTTGCATTTTCTTCTTTTTCTTCAAGCATTGAACTGTTGACTGTTTTATCTGTTATCTTCTATTTTTTTTTTGTATTAGTGTTAGTATTATTAGTATTTGTAGAAATAGAAAACAGGAAGAAAATGTCAAAGGTACAGAAATAGAAGGAATGAAAATGAATATATGAATCTGCCTCTTTTTCCTCTGGTTTTTTCTTTCTATCACTTTACTCTTACTTTCAGTATTCAGTTTCTTTGGTGTTGAGGCCAAGGGAATGTCCGTCTGTGGACTGGAACCTGACAATGTGTAGAGCATTGCATTTGCAATTTAGAAAGGGTTAAATAAGAATTAGGATTTCAATTAATTTAGTAATTCATCGATTATCCGTCGTAGATTGTACAACATTCGTCTAAAAAAAACCTCATTGAGCATTACATTAATTGTCTTGTATACTTTGAATAAATTGTAATCAATTACTCTTCTAGGAAGACAAGCACTGAATTCTGCCTATATTTACCTATCTTCATTCATTTGCACATCACAATTTATAGTTTTACTGATCAATTTATGAAAAATTGATGAGAGTTCATCTTATTAAAAACACGAATAGAATTGCATGAGGTTTTATGAACAGTCTCTTACTTTTTCACACCCGTACTTACTTTTGATCTCTTTCTCGTTCTCGTTTATTCACTTTCGCTGCATTTCCCGTGCATTTCTTGTTTTCCTTGTTCCATCCAATCCAGATACTTGAAAGTTAATACAAACCGAAACGGTTCCTTTTACTCTAAATTCTAATATAAGGATGCATATTGCATTGCATTATTGTTGCATATTGTCAAGCTATGAAGTTCAAAGCAGTAGTCTTATGCTTGTTCCAGAGAACCGACTAGATGACACTACATGTTACAAATGAGCGTCATATTTCTTATCCCTTCTTATTAAAACTTTTTTAACAAATCATGTTAATGTTGATTTTCTTCTGTTAGTTCATTATGATTATAAACAGAATAACAAAAGTGATACAAATATGTCTCAATAAAGTAAATATACTGATTCTAGTTGGTTAGAACATTAATTTGTCTTTTATTGATGAAGATTAAGGAGTCAAAGTACTTTCACTCTGCTTTCTCCTATCCTGTAAAACGACCGTTTTTACAAAGATTGCAAATGTGAAAATAAAAGTTTATTCTACCGTTGAATTTAAAATAGTTTGAGTTTTTTGATTATGTAAAGTCAGTAACTATCCAAAAGAATGTATTTTTCTTTGATATTGTAATTTTGAATTTAAATAAGAAAAATAATAATAAAACAGTACTTTCTCTTTTGTAAATTTCTATCAATGAATATAAAGTAAGTGTTCAGAGATAAATAATTGTTACTCAGTTTCGCTATTCAAATAATAAAAAAATATATCAGTAAAATTAGTTTGGTCTTCTCATGCTATCATGACTCCGGCCTCCGGCAAAAGTATTTTTAGCAACTACTTATTACCGTGCTAAATGATGAACTAAACTTCAACATTTTTGTTTTCTTAGAATCAAATCTGAAGCCGTCATAAATCATAATTATAATAAAACTAAAATCCAGAGAATAAGTTCTTGGAAAGTAATAAGATACATTTACAAAGCAAAAACATTTTCTTCCTACGAAGTAGTTTCTCCGTCTCCTTGACTGTGTCAACTATCTTGTACGTGAAACTGGCAAATGAATCACTTTTCTTCAAATACAATGTGTAATTGAAAATAATATATGTCATAAGTTAGAAATTTGATCTCTGAAGTTTCTTTTTTCCTGCCCACACTTGTTGCTTCAATATGATAAAATAGCATAGAAATTATAAAATTGGATGAAAAATTCTCTGACGTTATTATTCCAGTCAATCAATTTACTATTCATAATTTCATAATAATACTCAGAATTTTAGCTCTAGTTTCACTTTATAATCATGTTTCTCCTGGAAATTAGTCGTATCATTGATTTTCAATTACCCTAAAATTTGTTGTTGTAATAAAATCAATATACACATTTTTGATCCTACATGATATTTGGATGATCAAACAAATCTTGAAGTATTATTTTTGGACATGTCTGAATTAAACCTCAAGACGAACTATTATTTCTTTTCAGAAACATCTTGTTAGCTTCTAAGATCCTTGACTGTGGGGGATATGACGTACGGGTTTACGAGTATGAGCCAACATAAGAAAATGTATGCTTTGAGATAAATAAATTGTAATAATGTCAATTCCAGCATAAACTATACTAAAATAATTAACTGATTGTTTGTTATGAAAATGATCAGAAAGTTAGTGATCGTGAGAAACTATTCATGGACCATAATGTTTTGACAATAAAAGTTACGCATTGATCATTTCATCATTTGCCACAAACAAGTTTTAGGTATTAGTCTTCAATTTGTTTATTCTTATCAAACAATCTTATATAATAAAATGTTTGGTAATTATTCAATCATCACCAATGTTTATACCCTAATGTCTAACTTAAGTATTGATGTTAATAAAATATGGACAAATACAATAAGTAATGATTTTTGCTTCTCTACAAAATGCGTGACAAATCGGATGTTTTGAAATACTGATGTATATACAGTTTATATTTTATGACTTAGAAATATTAAATTTGGTTAACTGCCGATAGAAATAGAAACAACAGCATCATTTAATTCTTACTTTAAGCATGTAATTATGTCATTATAGTTTTTAATCGTTTTACAGATTAAGAATAAATAGCAACTCTAGAATTTTATTACATAAAATATGAAATACTACACAGCTAAAACAATTGACATTGTACAAATCCTTTGCTTCACAAAAAGAAAGATAAGAAACAGTATTAGCAAATTAAACAATGTACTATAACAATCCGTAAAATAAAAGCATTCGGAATTATCTCCAAAATTTTTCATGATAAATCTTTTGCACCGTATTATGAAATGGAATTATGAATTTTTGATAAGGAAAGCATATTGATTTTAGGTCATTGTTTCATTCATCCCATTAGAATTTTTGGTTTCAGAACACTTTCTACGCTCGAAAATGCTGTGGATGTGAACTCTACCCTCCTAAATGGTAATTGTAATATTAAAAAATACATTCAATTTCTACGAAATGCAGGCCTGGAAATTCATTTATAGTACCAGTCCTGGTAAATAATAATACTGTGCTATAAAAAGAAATGCAGCATATGTGTAAATCCAATTTTCATTTTAAAACTTAAAAAGGCTTAATTTAAAAATTTTAACCCGTTTGAATCAACTAATAATACTTGGAACCATTTTTACATATTTATTATCATCATTTTTTTGAAATTGTCCCCAAGGACCAAGGGTTACAACCCATTGTCTTTTCCTTCCAATTCCAATATGTATTCTTAGCCGGATTATAATTTTGTTTTTAGAAAAATGAAAATAAAAAAATCCAAAAGGCAAAGTAAAGGAAGGTAATAAGCCTCAAGGTTTTCTTTCTACTTAAACTTAATAAATACTTGAAAATGAGGAGACACAAGGCAAAAATGCTTTATCCAATCCTCTTTTCAAAAGGTAATGTTAATGTATGTAATGCGATGCATAAGGATTAACATTAAGAAAATTTAATGGTCTGAAAAATGTTTCATTTGAGGATCCACTAGTCCAAAACCATTTCCAAACCGTTGTAAAAGTTATTTTTAAGAAAAAAACCTCTAGAAAATTTTTGTTAAGAAAGAATCCAAGGAAAAAACGGGGTTCTGGGTGGGTTTCTGTTTCTATTCTATTTTACTTTATTATGTTACGTTATCTTCATACTGAAAAACTGAACTGTGTGGGATTTGGATACAAAACAATACAAAGAAGATAGAACTAAAGTGATCTTCTTTGTAACTATGAACTCTTGTAGTAATAGTAATTGTAGTACATACTTTGTATGTTATTGCTATTGCTATAACAGATTTTTATTTTAAACAGGCCGGATGAAGTGAACATGAATATGATGCAGGATTGCAGGGTGGAAAAAATTCTCGAAAAATTACTTACCATACCCCCACAACACCCCACAAAGAAATAATAATTCTACATTAGATCTCCAATATTATCATCATGTGCCTCCTCAACTTCATCTCTCTTGATTATAATGAAAAAAAAATTGTAGTAAAAAATTGTATGTATGTATGTATATAACATTTAAGGTCGATCTCTATGTCTACATTACATCTGCATCTCTTACATATTATACTTATAAATTGTACATCCTTTTTAATTTTTTACATTCAAATTAAACTATAATATAACTAGCTTTACTCTTTTACACTGCATTTCAAGTATACGCAACATGGTTATGCAGAGATCAAATCCCAACCAAATTCCCAATTAGTAATCGTACTATGGTTTTTTTTTATAGCGCAGGCGATAATTACGTTGAAATAAAAATCAAATGCGCAAAAATTATTGACATCAAAAATTTCCGTCATTTTGTGATTTTGGACTTGGATCTTCTTTATTCTAGAATCGAGATTTCTTATAGGGCATGATGAAAAGAAGCTTTAGCTTTAGGTTAATGCAATGAATGAATGAATGAAATGAAGACATCCGCCATGGCCATTGATTGGCTCATATTATATTGGTCAACTGTCAATTTCTTAAAATGATAGAACCGTTTTCTTTATTGAGAAGTCTTTCCTTATCTCTTAGTGGAACTGGCGGGTTTTGGTAGTTCGCCGTTATCCAATCCTTGAAAGAGTTTATACGGTTGGATATGGAAATGGTGGTATTTAGAAAACGTTTAAATATATATTTATTTCTTAAATTCTGAGAATATGTTCAATTTCCAAAAAAGTTCCAACTCATTCATTATGATTTACATTTAGCATGGATTATGAATGAATGTTCAGTGTTGTACATAAATATTATATTTGATGATATGCTAATACTAATGTTTGAGTTAAGAACTTAAACTTTAAGAGCGAAGAAGTCCTTTCTTTCTTTTAAGATTTTCTTTGCCTTTGACTTGACTGTGCTGTGTGAGTGAGGTAACTTAAGTTAGTTAGTTAAGTAAATTGAAGTTCTTTCTGAGGCTAAATAAATATATAAATTCTTTTGTATTTAACATTAACCCTAAGTAAGAACAAGAAGGTACATTCATATTATTATCATCATAAGTTATAAGGTCTATGGGAATAAAGTTTGTTGGTTTCTTGTGCTGCGTTGAAATTTTGGAAATGAAGGAAAGTAAGTAAGTTTAGTTTCCTACTGCTACCACCACCATCATCGATGCTGTTATACTGCTGCAGCACCAAACTAGCAGCACTCTTTATATTTTTCATACTCTCAAGTAAGGTGAACGAGTGAGCAACGAGCAAAGTAATACTTTTTATTAACCATCTCGGGTCTCACCAACCAACCAAGTAAAATAGTAGTAATTAATTAATTAATCAAGTTGTTCCAACGGAGACTCAATTATTTGACCTTCCGCATTAATTCTTACTCTTTGACATACCAAGTAAAAGTTACGAAATCATTGGATATTTCATGCAAAACAAGAAGTAACACCCAAAAGAAAGGGTTTCGTCAATCTGTATCTGTGCAGAATACTACAGAATGTGAATATATATTTTTTGGAAATTGAAGAACCTTAAGGAACGGAATTCTAATTGATTTATAACAAAGTTTTATCGCATTCGCTGAGGTTAGTAAATTATTTTCTTATTTATACTTATAAGAACAATGCTATATTTTACGAAATCACAATTGCATAAATAAAGAAAGCTTTATTCTATTAGAGATTCTTCCGAAACGTGTAAAGGTTGCATAAAAGTGCAAATGCATTAAAAGAGCTTGTGTTTGTTTTATTAACGTCTAAAAGTGAATCTTTCTCTATAATTAATTAATTTTTGTCAAAAAAAAAACTGTTCCGACATCGGTTTAAACAAAGGTATTCATAGGGCTTCGATTTCGATTAAAAGATGTTTACAGTGGTCATAGAAAGCAAGTGTCCGGTTCGTTGTTGGAATTATGACCTAAGGAATTCATAGGACCGTTTTTAGTTTCTAGTTTTTCTAGTCTAGGTCATTCATTAAATTCATAAATCCAATCTTTCTTCTTTCTTTTTTTTGAGAGATATATTTACATTGCATACAAATACAAAGATTAGGTTTAGGTTGGGAATGGAAATTATTGGGGAAAGAGAGCAGCAGCCATTACTATTTTACCAAGCTCCTCGCGCAAGACAATTTTTCTGGTATGATTAATATAAAAAATAGGAATTCAAATTTAAAATTAAAATTACTGTGATATTTTTTAAATTTCAATTATTATTGATGATGTCGATGGGGGCAAAGGGGTAGATTGTAAATTGGACATTCATCGATTCATGCATGCATGGTTTCTTCATGTAAATCAAATTAGGATGCTCAGCTTCAACTAAAATTAGCATACTTAGTTCTTTATCTATTCATTATGAATATTTGTATTTGTATTCGTTTTCATTATTAAATTTTGTAGGAACCTGCTATCCCCGCGAATACAATAATAGCGAACCAAAATAACTGCAGAGCATGCATCAATATGCTAAGCTAAATCACTGCTATATAAATAACAAATTAAAATTTGCGTCAATGTTGTACAATGCATATTTTTGGTTTTATCAAGATTCATGAGTTAAACTTAACATTAATTAACAATGACTAACAAATCTAAATATTTGAGTTGATTCATTCTCTGATCCTTCATCCTTCTCTAAAATGTCCATATCAAGTCCCTTCGAGATTCTGGCTTCTTTGTGATTGTCCAAAATATTTTGACGCTTGAATTTTAATTTTTCTTCAATGACCTTTCATCGTTATTGTGTTGTGTGTCGGTGTCCATGTTTGTAACCTCTTGTGCTTAAAAAATGCTGGGTGGAGGGGTATTTAGTATGATACTATGATTTATAAAACTTTGTAGTTCTAGTTTTACTTCTTAATCTTAGCTTCGTAGTAGTTTTTTTCATTTCTATTGCTTAATAATAAAACAAGCTCCAGATCAACAAAAATGAAATTGGGGTCACCTGGAGGAAAGGAGTAAAGAGGGGTCCCACCGGAAAGGAACGACCTTGGAGATTGAGGGTGATCCTGGTAAGATTTCATTGTAATTGCATTGTTAATATTTGTTTAATGAATAAGAAATTAACAATTCTTTCCAATTTAGCTAGCTTTATTTATTATTAATTAATTTCCTTACGTCTTGTGAATAAACAACTGTGATGAGTATGAAAATTGGCTTATTAAATTTGGCAAACTACTTACAATTAGCAGTTGCTGAGTAGGATTTGTACAATTATAGCTATGCAAACTACCAAGAATAACTTATGAAAGTACGATCCCTATCCCTACTCCCTTCACCTTGAATTTTTTCCACCTTCAACTGGACAGCTCACATTCCTTTCCCTTTTAGTGTCGTCTTACTTTTATCCAGGATTCAAGATAAGGAATGCAAAACAAATCAGTATCAGTACAAATTAACATATTTAATACGTGAAATACCTAAATACCAACACCGTAACTCGTGTAAAATTTGAAATATTAGAATGTTAGCATTTCCTTTACAACGTCTTGGCCTTAAAATACTGGAAGAAAAATTCCGGAGATAAAACATTAAAATGAACATGAATATTGACTATATAAACCTCAGAATTCATTTGTACCACCTGGGTAGAAGACAATTTTATTTAAAGTTTATGCCTTTTCCCGTAGCAAACATAACACACATCAATCTGTTAACGTTATCTGTGATGGAACAGTTGACAATCTTAAAGTAAAAAAAACTATTATTTTCCGGGAGCACTGTTTTTACGTTCAGTATTCCAGGTTTTTATTATTTTAATTTCATAAAATGATGGGTTTAAAATGCCGGAGAAAATGGGAATAAAAATTCTTTTATATCCTTCAGTTACTTGACTTTACATGAAAGCTCCAATACTTTAATAGGACCAGCAAATTTTTATAGGATTATAAACCAAACTACGTTTCTCAATTTTTGTTCCCGATATTCACAAATGTCCTATACCGTTACAAGCACACTAATCATTTTAATTAGTTTTGAAAGACATATAACTTTTAAGATTTCATGTAAATTTTAAATTGAACCACAGGCAAAAGCAAAATAACAATAGACAAGGAGCATTTTATCCAGTTTAAGTCATAGTTTGAGTTGTTTTGCAAAATCACCCTCCTCCATCCAACCCATCTTATTCGCAATACTGAATCTTTTATGGTCTTTTAGCTTTTTTCCAAATAATTCTAGAAGTTTTGATAACATTTAATTTCCATAACCCACTTGGACTTTTTACGGGTTAAGTAGACTCTCTTAAAGGATGTAGAAAAGATGTAATTTGGTTGTGTTTAGGAGAGGTGGACTAGTGATTTAGAAAACGTTTTGGGTAGATGACTTGATTTGCGAATGTGCCAAATATTATGTTTGTGCTCGTATTCCTTTTGAAAACTTTCCCTGTTTATGAAAATCGATTGTATGTGCTGTTCCTGTGCACTTCGTCTGTGTTTCAGTTACTTACCTATGTCTATGCATGTCTATAATTCCAATTCGAAATGAAGAAAAAGTGCACTGTGCAATTCGGTCCAAACTCCAAACTTCTTCATCCAGAAGCAAAGTATTATACCTCTCAATAAGCTCAGTTAATCAAATTTCTTCAACTGGAAAGACATGAAGATTTTTATTGTCCTTCCTAGGTTCCGAAGTACTCAGCTTTATTAACTGTTTGTCGTTCTTTCTCTTAAAGTTAAATCCGTATCAGAAAAATTTTATACTTGTCTTCATTGGAATTCAATTCATTGACAACAGACAAATAAAAAAAATGGAGACTAGATTTTCAAAGTTATAATGGAGGAAGATAATGAAAAGTATAACCTTTGATAAAGTTAAATATCGCTCTAGGAAACCTTTTGTGTTCAATTGTTTTCTATGCATTAATCGTTCAATCTTTGAGCTTTGAGATGGAAAAAACTATAACTTACTTTCTCTCCCACTTTTAGTATGAATTATGAAAATGAAATTTCCTTTTTATATCAGTATCAATAAAATTGAGTACAAGCAAACAACAAAGCAAATTAATATTTATACTCCAATTCCAATTCCAAAAAGGCAGTTCAAAGTCGAATGTATATTAGATCCTATTCTATTTTGTAAATTCTGTGATGATAATGCCTTTGGTGCATGGATCAAATGATCAAAATAACTATTGAACAAATTATAATTCAAATCGTTGATCCGGAATAACAATAACTATATCAACTCAATCCAATTCCAATCCAACTTTTTTATCATTCTTCTAATATAGTACAAAATACCAGTATACAATTCTACCAAAATCCAATCTTGATGAATGCACGTGCAAAAACTAGTATCGAAATCCCATTTCCCACCTCTTCTATAATAAAAGAAAGCTTTTTCATACTAATTAGCATAAGATTCTTTTTTTATACAATTTTTATAATCTAGAACACGTAGTACAAATCACGCAAAACATCGATGTCGTACTTTTTTAAGGGCTTTTGCAAAGTAAAAATGAAATTCATACAATGCACTTAATCTGTACTTTCCTAGTTATAGTTGCAGTTAACTGGAAATTCAAGGAGTTGTTTTTCTCTTTTTTTTTAAAACGGATGTTAATGTAA
Organism: Xenylla mediterranea; assembly: GCA_034700645.1. Taxonomy (NCBI): domain Eukaryota; kingdom Metazoa; phylum Arthropoda; class Collembola; order Poduromorpha; family Hypogastruridae; genus Xenylla; species Xenylla mediterranea. Next base: position 6,132 of record JAQGCY010000506.1, on the reverse strand, counting down.
ATATACATTTAATTCAACAAAGCCTGCTTCAGAAGAATAAAACCGCTTTAGTAGTTCAAGATTAGGTCTGTCCGAGGCGTTAAAATAAGTAATAGGATCACTGTTAGTTTTAGTTTAGTTATACTTCTGTAAACATTTCACTTGATAAACTGAAGTACTCATCATCCTTTTGTTTAACCCAAACCACTGTGGAAAGTGCACTGTTGAATGCACGAACAGACATATATGTAGTTTAAGTTATAACCCTGCTTGACACAGTTTATTTATTTCATTACCCGTGTTTATCACTTCATGTTCATGATATCTTGTATTGATTCTAAATATCGAAACAACACTGCTATACAACATTAAAACCAGTCGGATTCATGCATGACATTAGTTAAATTTATTTCTGGATATCTTAGAAATTCTTGAAGAATATAAATTTCATTTTATTAGACTATATTATCACTACCTCCGGGTTCGAATTGGATTTTTGAAAGCTTAATTTAGTTAATAAAATGCCATTTTACAGAAAAAGAATTCAAATTCCGAAATTCCATGTGACATTTCTCTAAATCAATTTCTATGAGCAAATATTCCAATATTACCCATTTCTTAATCTTACTTTAGTATACTCCAGACTTAAAGGAATTCTAATTTATTTGACTTCTTCTTAACTGGTTTACAAGTACAACGCAAATATAATTTTTTTTTTCCGCAGTCTTGTTATGATTGTACAAAGTACACGTATAAAAAAAACTACAGAATTTGCCTCATTGACCTAACTGAGGCCCCATTAGTCGACTGGCCCCACTGTAACTGTTTTTTTATCCACTCAAACATGTCGATGTCACATTATGGTATGGTATGGTATGGTTGGATATTCAAAATTCATGCATGCATATTGAATACTCGTTGACTAAATAAACCCACAACGTGTTGTTGATTTGCCAAATGTCTAGATGGCTATGGGTTTTGAGTTAGACAAGACATACACATAGCACATAGGTAGACTTGCAAGTGATAATTCGGTTTTAACTACTAACATTCATACCTCAGTTAATTTAGGTAGTTATAGGATAGTTAGTTCTCTCAAGTTGCACAAACTTGCAAAAGAATGCAATAAGCTTGCTTAAACCAGTTATCTAGACTACGCTACGACTATAGAGTAAAAAAACCATAAGAAATGAATGATTACATGATCATAACCATAAGTTAATTAATACAGAAAGAAGATAAGATTAGAACCGGCAGCTCTTCCATTACGTTACGTTATGGAATACTTAACATAGCTTAAGTCTACTAACTAACAACTTCTTAAATCCTGTAGTGCTAGCTAGAGCTACATGTGGAGTTTGAAATAACTTTTGATCTTGCACATGCAATTTTTTTTTTCCTTTATAGAATTGTTTAATGTTGAGTACAAAATCCAAAATATGTTAGCAGTTAGCTTAATTTGTAAATTGGTAAAATTAGATAGGTTCGAACTATACAATCTTTTTTTTTGTTTGAGCAAATGAGTTGATTGTGATTTGTTTTAGAAATAGAGTATTGAACTTTGACCTTATAATTAACCATGCTGATGCTTGTGAAAGAGTTCACGTCAAGGAGGATTATGTTGGTTTCTCACCAAGCTAAAGGATAAATATAGAAATAAATTAGATTCTAGTGCAAGGATGCAAGGTGCACAATAGGTCTTCATTATTTCATGTTTTCCTTAAAGATTTCCTTTCCCTTGTGGCACGTTTTCCAAGCTGTATAATCTAATTCTGTATAAATGAAAACCGTAGCCCTAAGATTTTTTAGGTTCAAATTTGAAATTGAAATGTCATAAATGGCAACGGCAAGTGTCATGAATTGACCTGGTGCAGTTATTGATTTTCTCCAAAGTGTATGGAAAATTAAAGTAAAGATGAGAAAACTTTATTTTTCTGGTTGAAGCTTTGAATGGTAGAAGAATTGCGAACATGAACTTTCTCTCTTATACTTCACTGTTGTTGGCTTGCTTGTTATTATAATAATGCTTTCTCCATTTCCAAATGCATGTAAAAGTTGAATTTTATGTATCATGAAGATGAAAATCCTTCCTGTTCAAATACTTCCGTTTGACAGTTGCTAAAAGTGAAAGGTGTAGCAAACTGATAAATGAAAAAGTTCAATCCATAGCTCTAGGATACTGGGAAGTTGGATTTGATTGACTTCGAAGTTTGCTTGGTTCACAAAAAAGCCAAATACCATGATTTTTGACGTTTAAAACAGAACTTTTGTTCATGAGTATAATATTCATGTATGCTCCTCAAATAATGCACTTTGTAAAAGTAATTACCTCAATGAGTGATGATGCATTTATCTGCAACCTAAATTATTTAGGTGGATTTGCATTTATTATAATAAGAATATTTAGTTTTACAATACAATAGCTGCAAAACCTATCACTCTATAAATGACCTTCATTCAATACTGAATTTATGAATCGATAATTCAGGAAGTCTTGTAAATACTAATTTAGAAACATACTCAGCTTTAAGTTTAGAAATAAAGTATAATTCAATTCAATGTAGTCTTGACTATTTGATGTGAATTTTTAGTTGCTCCCAAACTCATGTTATGTAACACCTTACAGTTTATCAATTTGGTAAACTTTAAAGTTTTTTTTATACTCAATTGGATGATAAAAAGTATAAAATTGCTCTTGCATATAAAAAGTATTTATTTGTGAATGAATTTTTCATCAAAGTCTAACAATAAAAGTGTAAACTTTTAAGTTTTATACAAATTATAATTTGTTCATATCGTCTCGTCTCGTCCAAGTCGTACACTTTTGCAAAGTAAAAAGCTTTAAGTGCATAAGCAAAAGTTTGAGTTCGAAAATTGTTAGCATCCAATTTGTATCATGGTTTATAAAAGATCTTGCAAAATAGTATTTCAGCGTACGTTGAGTACGAATAAGAATACACTCGAAGAATTAATATCTATCAATCAGCAATTTATATATTTCATTTTATTTAAATTAATTAACATTCATAATTGGATGAAAAGTTTGAGGAAAGATTTACATCGAAATTCAATTGCCGTCATCGCCATTTACTTAGTACGAGATAATATTAAAATTGGAAATAAAAGATTCCATGAACTGAAAAAGAATTGCAAATTTTTCAGGCGATATAGGTATTCTTATTATATTTTAGGAGTAAATTTTCCTTGTACTGATTTTATCTGAGTGCACTTCAAGTTTTTTTCTATGTGAAAACATTTATTTTTATTATGAAGTCGGCCTCCAGATTTATTTATTCATTCTTTTACATTAAAATTCATTATTTGGATAAGTTAATGTATTACAATATAAAATAGTGTTAAATGTAACGAGAACCATCATCAGCATCAGCTGCATCAGATTATCTTCATTTATAATCTGATAATATTCATTCCCCACATGATGAGCTATTATAAAACATTTGCAAAATCATGTTGCATTTCATCCATCCATTGACATCCACGTCACTCTGCTGCTTAACTTAGCTCGTTATTATTTACCTAGTAGGTGGATAATTTTGCTATAAAGTTAGTTTCTATATATTATCCAGGTTTTTACTTGGTTTTGATGCACGGCGTAGATATTATTAATGCGGTTTAGCTTGTTGATGGTTTTTCTTCTTTACATTTGCATATGTGCTCTAGTGCAACGTAAATTTCGAGTCCAAGGTGAATATATAGTATTATTCTTGTAAATAAATAAATAAATTACAAATTTTGACCTGCATTACCCACTTCATAGTTTGGAATAACTTCTGAAAATATGCAGTTTAAGATTACTCTGTGTTTATGTTTTGCAAGGACAATTATTATTACTTATGCCAGTAAATATCTCTTCACAATATCCCAATGCCCATAATCAAATATGTTGGCATAATCTTTATGCACTTCTGGTACATGCTGTATAAGTAAAATTTTTAAACTATTCAGCATCAACACCTTGTTTTTCGAACACTTCCTTAATTATCATAAATATTGAAGTAAAATGAATCTACTAAAATTAAGTTAGTTGGTCTACGTCGCGACGTCCTAAACGAGAAGTTTAATGGAAGAACTTCCAAGAGTTGCATTTGAAAGAAAAGTGCAAATTGTTTTTTTCTCAAACTTTTACTCACGATTTGTTTTATATTTATTTAATTTTTTACCGAGTAATTTAATACATTTTCTATAGGAAAAACTTTATCAACTAAAATGAGAATATTACATGAAACTTCATTTAATTTAACATTAAACGTCAGATCCTGGAATTTTTCAAATGCAAGACATGGAAGCCTAAATTTTCTAGACAAGGTTGAAATAAAATTTAGGTATACCGTTGACTATAGACTATGAATCCATGGGTTTGTGGAAACTTGTGGTTTCTGTTTAAAATGCAATGAATCCTGCAATTTTGAGCTGATGAACTTTGTCGTTGGACTGCATATAGAGGAATATAAAATTACAATTTCATTTCGGTTTTCTTTGTAAAGGATTTTTAATTGTAGTTAGCCCACGTCATTTGAAATTTCACAATCAACCAACTTTAATAACTTCAAGTTCCGAATATTTTAGTTTACTTGTACTTTGAATAACTTGAAGAAATGTTGTGACTATGATTAAAAGTACTTTTGTGAAAGTAGCAACAGTGGAATTTTCTTTGTCATTGTGTTTTTAAACAGAAAGGAAAGGAACAAAGAATGTGCTTATTTTATGCAATTCCGTTGAGTATATTTTGTTCTAGTTTTGGAGCATAAAACATTGTCAGAAAATGTAACAGTCAGGTGTCCAATGATCACAGGGAAGTCGATGGAACGTAAATTAAGGTTGTCTAATTTAGAATTGCACCCTAAAGCCTTCTCTTCTAAAAACTTAAGTGATAGTACCCTATTTTTCCAAAGAGAAAGCACGAGTAGTGCCGAAGTTTAATGAGAGTCTGTAGACAATTGAGTTGAGTTGTGAAAATCCTGGATTACTCTGTTAAATTACATTAGGAAATGAATACACCTAGTCCGATAGATTACCCGGAAGATGTTAATTTACTTGAATTAATTAATGCAATAAGCCGAAAGAATAGAATCAATTTGCGGATTAAAGAATGATGTCACTGTCCCCAGGGGGAAGAATTTGATATGAGCTGTACAAATAATTGAAATAAAATCCAAAATTACTTCTAAAGATTTCAATCACGCTCAAGATGAAATAAAATGAAGCCTTAGTTTCCATTCCAAGTTGATTGTCTTGTCTGAATTTACGTTTGAAGTTAAAATCAAAAACATATCCAAGGATTTTAATTACGAAAGTCCGTTTTGTTGTTTACATCCAACGTTAACGTTATTTGAGTAATTTATTTATTCGAAGCGAAAGAGATAACATTTCATTGTGTATTTATCATTCTCCATTCCTGCTCGTTTTTGTGCAAAAGTATTTGTATTTGAACTTTTCAATTTTTTGTCAATTTGGGAGGACTGGCGATAAACGGCGTAGATGACATTTGATAAAACTCAAGCTCCATGTTGGAATAGAAAAGTCTTTAAATAGGGAAGAAGGGTGGTAGATGGGAATTGGATTCCAAGAAATCTAGTTTTAACTTGTAAATGTTGTATTTGAATTAAATCTGTGGAAGGGTTGGAAATAATTTGGTGGAATATAAGTGCAATTCAATGCAGTTAACATGAGTTACTTAAACTATGAACTATCCAGTAATTCTTGAGAGTTTTTTCTTCTTGCTTGCATAGATACTTCTTCCTAGGGAGGTCGGTTTCTCCTTCTTGATGCTTCTGCTCTGCACCGATGCACAAAGTAGGCACGAGGACGTAAAGGTTGTTCAAAGAAGTGAATTTAGAATATCCACTATTTGCGAATGCGAAAAAATTCATACTTGCAATAGAACTAATATTTCATCCTAGCTTGTAACTAGTTCTATTCTATTTAAGTTACCAATAGGTTTCCTAGCTCTTTTGGTATTGGTATTTAACACAGGAGTTCTTCAACTATGCCCCACATTGCATCGCCGATCTTGAATCAGTTCATTCCATGATCTTCCTCGAAAGCAGAGGGATCATTTTTCATCCAGACTCCACTCAATCAACTTATGGTTTCAGTTAGAGATGTGCAGTTGCACTCCTTTCTCTCTAGTCA
>JAQGCY010000505.1:0-16817 GCA_034700645.1 Xenylla mediterranea | reverse complement strand
TGCGCAATTAGTATTTTACGTGCGCAGTTCCTATTTTACATGCGAAATTAGTATTTTACGTGCGCAGTTCGTATTTTACATGCACATTTCTTATTTTACATGCGCGAATTCGTACTTCACGTGCGCGAATTCGTATTTCACGTGTAGAATTTGGATTTTTCATTCGTAATTTAATTTAGCTTCGCATTTCATCTAGACGGATCTATCATCCGGCTGGTTCTATTCTAATCTTTTGTAAATTAGTGTAATAATAAGATAATAGGAACGCCAGGCAAGTTTTGGTTTAAGTTTATAGTACTTTATGGAAGGATCTTTTTGCATTAATTTTCTTATGTTATGTTATGTTACATGCTGGAAGTTTAATTAGGTTTATGGTTTAGGTTTAACCTATAACTATAAGTTAATGTAATATTTTGAACATACGGATGCATGAATATATGAATACATCCGATGCATGCATGTACAAATTTACAATCTCGTCATCGAAAATATATTATGATTATGAACACTTAATACAATACAAAATTCATTTTTCTGTATATTATGTTTGTTCTGGGAATCACTTTTGTTTTTATCTTCTTTATTTTTTGTACTTTGTCATTGCAATGGTTTGGCTTGGTTTGGTGTTTTTGTTTAAGAATTCATCATCATCATCAGCCTCAGCCCAACACAACCCTGATTAGTGATAGGATTGAAATTGATGATCACGTTCTGGCTGCATGATGAATGATGATATGATACAACATTTAGAACACATAACATGAGCCGTCTAATGTCTATAATAATAATTTTATCCAAGCCATATTTAGTATTTACCTCTACAAAACAGATTAGATTTAATATTTACGTCTAGTTAATTTTTAAATAAAAATATCCCATCATCATCATCATCCCTATTACGTTAAAATTTAAATCCAACCATCCCCATATAATCCTTTTGTTTCAAATGATTACATATGAGTGCATTTTTTGTATATAAACATACATATAAAATCAAAGTCCAACAAACAGTAGACTGTATTTGATAATACTTCGGCTTCATCGTTCATCTTCATAATAATTTTTTGTTCTTATTGCTAACTGCTATTGCTTTTAAATTTCCGAAGGTCAAAATTGCCCTTACAATTAGTTATAAACAACGTGAGCTTACGAAAACTCTTCCTTAGATTTCTTTATAGAAAAATGGGATTTGCGAATGCGAATTAGACATTAGACAAGCCCTGGTCTTAAGATTAGCATAAGACGCTGTTTCACAACACCTAAAATTAAAAATAATATTAATCTTGACTATGACTTTGTCAGTAAAAATTCATATATCATAAATAACTCATAACTAAAATACCACCCGATATTTGCTATTGCTCCTCGTCATAATTTCTTACAGTTAAGTACAGTTATAGTTGCGTAATTAGGGTTGATTTATATAATAACTTACAAATACTAAATAATACTAATTAAGTAATTTCATTCATATGTTAAATTGACGACGTGACTTGTCATGCGGAAAGGTGATTCCTTTGCTTGCTTGTCTTACATAAGAAACATAATAATTTATCAAATCAAATTCCTTCTAAAATTGAAAACCTTTCACTCTTCCTTCACATGTCCAATGAATGAAAGTATTTTTAGACTACTAAATAAAAAAAATGAATCCAAAGTACAAAAATGCATTCGCCGAATAATTTGTCATTTTTCGATTGGGTAAACATTGTAAAATTCGGTTTAAGGTGCATTAAAACTCAGACAGATAGCTCTCAGCCATCAACCCTTGGACATTGATAAATATTTCTGCGACGAAATTAAATGTTTCATGTGTTCAACGAGTGACCAAAATTGATTAAACAAGCTCAATGTGTATATTACAACAGTAAAAACTCATGCGGAGAGGGTCAAACTAAGCATAATAAACATTTAAACACACCCAAAAAAATTGAAAAACTAGTCTACAGTCAAACCAGAATGTTTAGCCACAGCCACACACAAAAAGGGGAAACGTCTAAACTAGAATTTTACAAACTTTCATGAATTCTTCACGTGAAAAATTTTTTTCGATGTGAATTATATTTCTATTTTAGCGTGAGCGTAACATTACAAACAAATTGTATAAAGAAAAAGACAGAATCAGGCCTATATTTTAGTTTTTTCATGTATGAATCACATGCATGTAAAACATGTTAAATTTCATCAGAAAACCTTGAGTCTGAGTGCAATTCAATTACAAATTAAAAACTTATTATTTGTTCACCCCCAGAGCCAAATATTATATTGGGATGGATTCGTGAAGAGAGACAGAGGATTAGGACAAGCATGCTTGAACTAATTAATCATTCGTAGGGATTAATACAAGATGCAATAAACAAAAGCGGAAGTAATTAGTAATTTGTAGCGTTGTAAATTAATAAATATGGCACCATTTTAAGGAAAGTTTTAAGTTTAACTCGGGATTGGAAAAATTGTCCAAATGAATAATAAATGAATAGTACAAGGGATTCATCATCATGCAACTTGATATTGTACCGAGGGTACAAAGTCCCAAGTTTACATTTATATTTACTGAGAAGCTTTGTTTGAAGCCATCATAGCCATAGATCGGCAACATTTGATATTAAACAATACCATCCATTCCAATTTAGGGAACAATGTTCCAAAGTTCATGTTACGAACTTTCTGGTGCTGTAACTTTAGGTTGGAGAAAGGACGTACAACAACTTGCATATTGAATTGAAGGCATAATGTACATATATTTCTGAGTTCCAGCGAATTAGCATGATGTAATATACTTAACTTAAGGTGTACGTACGTCACTTGAACTCGTTAACTGGCAATCGATCGATTGGTCTAATTAGTTCATTTCCCTTTTTGTATAAGTAACCCTAACCGAACCAAGATAATTAATGCAATCTGAATGAATATAATGTATAACCATTACTCTTTAGACTTTTAACTTCGAGTTTAAAATCTTGCGTAAACTTCAACTTATGCATCATTCCAACTATTTGTACAAGGAAAGATCCGTATGTTTTGGATTATTTTAGAAGATACAAAGATATATTATCATTATCTATCAGATACATCCCATTCTTTTAGTAGTTTTAAACTGCTAGTTTATTTAGTTGGATTTGACTATTGTATGACTACGTGCAAAATTCAATGTAGAATTAGAAACTATTTTACATGCGGGCTCATCGTGATGGAAAAGTTTTCATTTTGAAAAGAAAAAAAAATAAACTAACAACGCTAAGTAATCATAGACAAATGCTAAAGCTAAACTCCAGTTTATTAGCAAATGGATGAATGAAAACCCTGCTCTTTTGCCATATTTCATATTACAAAACAATGTGGGTAGAATTTTGAACCCATTCAATGATTCAATTCAATTCAATGCCTTATCCTTGATTTTGTACACTTTATATAATCATGCGATCACACATTTATGTAATTTTGATCAAATGTCAAATTTGATGATTTAATTTTCTTTACGTTTTTTTAATCATAGGATAATTGTGTAACCAATGACATCGAAGCAGTTCGTGCCCTTCTCTCATTTTCATCTCCAACAAAATACTCATCTTCAACTACAAAGGTGACTTTGGGATTTGGACATGGATTTCCACTTACACCCCAATCATCCGATGTGGAATCCGATGAAGAAAATAAAGACAAAAATAATGCTTCCCCAATTACAGTTATGGAAGATAATAATAATGCACAGTCTCCACAACCGCAACAAAGAGCTTCGGTTATAATGCTTGCTCGCCGAGATGGTACATGTGAACATGTTAATGAAATTATTCCAGAAAAGCATTCAAATGCAAGTCCTATTCCAAAAAAGAATTTTGCATATCGTCAAGAACATGGTTTCAATAAAATCGGGGATTTTATTCCGCCAAGCTTTGGCTATGGAATGGTTGAACCAATTAAGGACCTTCCACCACCAGAACTTTTACCAAGCCGTAAAACGTCAGGGACGGAAATGACTAGTGGTCACCGAGATAAAAATATTCCTCTGCCAAGGGGTGCGGTAGCTTTGAGTGGCGATATCAAATCGACTCTTGAGCCGACCATCCCCATCGCCACCTCTACACGCACCCCAGTATTCATGGACCAACCACACCTGAATCTCTACAGTCATGCCACTAGTAAGTAGCAATCTCCATTTTAAAAATCAATCGAATTTCATTTTTTATACGTACTAATTACCAAAATCTTAATTAAAAATTACAGATAATAGTATTCGTCCTATAGCCATTGCTCCGAAAATGATGCCAATCATGACACTGATTCCAGTGGGCCAATCAACACCCGGTGGCCCAATGTTCTACGTACATTCAATGCTTAAATCCAAAGAACCAATGTTACACTTTGGACAAAATGGGATTAATACATCTACTCCTGGATTATTCGTACCGTCATTTCTACCTGGACCATCACCATCATCAACAATTGGAAAAACTTCAAATGCTAAAACAGTTGCTGGAACTCCAGAACGTCGTCGTACCTATGCATGCTTACGTGAGGGTTGTGGAAAAACATATTACAAGTCCTCACATTTGAAAGCCCACGAAAGAACCCATACAGGTAATTGAACGACTCGACTATGATTATTGTAGATATTCATATTTCATATTAAATTTTATCAAAGAAAAACTCTCATTAATTTTTACACACTTTTAATGATAATTAGTTTGGTAGCTTTCCGTTGTTACTTAGTATGGAACGTTAATAGAAATTTTATGAGCTTTTTCTTCTTTCAATATGATAAGCAAAAACACACACACGCATATCTTAATATGTTACTCCTATTATCACAAAAATGTATAAATTAATGTCTAATCTATTTGTTTGTATTTTCTTTCTTTTTTAGGTGAAAAACCATTTGCATGCACATGGGAAAATTGTGGACGTCGTTTTTCACGTTCCGATGAACTTTCACGACATCGTCGTACACATACTGGAGAAAAGCGTTTTGAATGCGCTACATGTGGACGACGTTTCTTGAGAAGTGATCATTTGGCTAAACATAATAAACGTCATCTCAAAGAACAAAAGAAGCAACAAACCAATAATAATGGTGGTGTTGGTGGAACAGGAACTTTTCGGTAAGAGTCCTAGAAATTGGCTAGAAATGGTAAAAAATGGCGAAAAATTCTAAAATCTACAATAATATGTGTCTTCTTATATTTACAGTGAAGCCCAAATTGCACCAGCAGCAGCTCCAATCACTGGGTACAGATTCTTTCTACCTCAACCAATTTTACCACATCCCCAAGGAATTTCACTCTAAATATTTCCAAAACATTTTTTGGACTTTGAATTCGTAGTACAACACATGTAGAATGAAAAATAATATACTATATCTTAATACCTAAATTATATATTTTTTGGGAAAATATGGAAAATCTTAGATATTTTTAATCTTGTTATTACTTGGATTGAAATTCTGGTTGAGGAATGACTGACTGATTGAAAAAATGAAATTTAAATGTAATGTCAATGTGTAATGAAAGTTCCAATTCCAAATGTACGTAAACAAAAGGAATCATTTAACCTAGTCGAATTATTGTAGTCTTTCTCTTTTAGTTTTCTGAACTTACTATTATCTTTTATCATTTGTTGGAGACAATGGCTAGCTAAAAATAGGACCTAAAAGTAAACGTTGAGTATTTCAAATGTGCTATTACTGCCTATGTTTTAGCTAGCAAAATAATAATATATATTTTAATTTTTTTTTTACTTGGTATAAACTGTGGATTGAAGTAATTGTTGTAACTGAGTGACTGATGAATCGATATTCATACAATTTTTAATCATTTTGTTTTTTTCTTATTATGGAAATACCATAAAGAAAATATTAACATAAATTATAAATTGGGATTTAGAATAATTCAATTAGCCAAATGGGAAAAGCATGAAATGGTAATGAACCGTGAAATGTTATTTAAATTTAGCAAATGGAATGTATTTATGAAAATGAATAAATTATACTATTTTAAATGGGTTTTTGCAATTTCGTGATTTTTCTTATTAACATGCATATGAAATATAATATGAACAACAATTATATATCCTAATATAATATCGATTTTTTTAATAAAAATTACGGGGTTTACCTTTAAGTATGTTTCATTAGGGCAAATAGATTTTAGTAACTAATGAATAATTTAATCACTTAAACTCGATCAATTGATAACCATTTCTCTTTACGTTGTGTAATTTGCTTAGTTAGAACTGGTTCTCGTAGACGGACTTTGATTTCTAGTTTCCCAACTGGTTTACGTCCTTCTAAAATCTGCAACAAAAACGAAACATAAGTTAATTTTCTCTCCGATCCAATATGACAACAACAATTATTGCTGATACTGAACTTACATCGAATGCATCGTGCAATGTACATTTTGTTTCCAATGGTAAAAGTTTAACTGTTGTTGAACCAATCATTGAGCTTCCACGAAAGAATCCACTAGGAGAACGACATAAAATCAGTTTTTTGAGCCCATAAAAGAAACCACTAATAAATAACAAAAATACATTTATCATGCCCCAAACACCAAAATTACGACATATAAATAAAAGTAACCAGCAAACTACTTGATTAGAGACCAATAATACATTTAAACAAGACAAAAAATAGGACATCGAATCTTTAAACACTGAGTCTAGCATAAAAGTCATTGCTTACCCTTTAGACCAAACTTCCAGCTTAATCCCATGTCGATGTATAAATCTTGGAAAGTTCCTGGCAGAACGAGCTATTTTCATTTTAAAATTGGAGTTATACTCAGGATTATTGGTATTTCTTATCACAGCCGTTTTGTCTGATTGGGCTTCTTCAGCCTGAGAAAAAAAATAAATGTTGAAATATTCTCGACTCACATTGTTTTGTACCTTTGACTTACCGATGGATAAGGCAACTCCACTTTAACAAAGGTATCAATTTCTGTAGGATTAGGCACTTTAAAGTTAATCCCATTTAATATGCTAATTTCAATTTCATCATCCGCTAAATCTGAGTAACACCTAAAAATAAATACAAAATGTAAAATTAATACTCATTTCTTATTCTTAGATTTAGCTTTTAACCTAGAAGTACTTACTCGGTAATGCTAAAAATCTTAGTTTCATAGTGATACTTCGGTAAAGATTCTTGTCTTTTAGCTGCAATTCTTAGCGTGTCCAGATCTTTTTTTGTTTCTAATGCTAATTTTTCGAATCGATTAGCTGAAGCTATATCACCCATACTTTTGAAATGTTCACGAGTGCTCATGCACATCTAAACAATTGGACATAAAATTGCTTGAAATTGAAACAATTGAAAAAAAGAATTTATTAAAATATAATACCTTTAGCTGTTCTTTTAAATCATTTTCCAATTTTGTAAAAACTTCCGCTGTACTTCCTTTTGCTTCAATACAATCTGATGAATTGATTAGTTCAAAGTCCTCTGCTTCTAATGCAGCTACGGCGTCCGGGGGTGCAGGAATCTAAATTTTAACAGAATTGGCATATTCAGTCAAATTAATTTAAGTAACAGGCAAATCAACTCACTGTGTTCAAATCCACAGGCAAACCTCCTTGGGACGCTTGGATTAATTTGTCAAACTGCTTTGAAGTTCTTAATAATTCCCTAGCTTGGTCCACATCTCCACGTTTCTTTGCATTTAAAGCAGCATCACGGAATTGCTTTTGCCTTTGCATGAGTGTGGCTAGTTGCTTTTCTTGTAGAGTTAACTTTGTAGCTGGCTTATTTGCTCCACGATTAATACTTCCTGTCCCTGGATGTGAAGGTGCTGGTTGCGGTGATGTTGAGGAAGTATTTGGAACCGGAGCTTGAGTTTGAGCACCCAATGGGACTTCTGGCGATGCTGCAGATGGAGCTGAAACAGCACCAGGAACTGGAATTGGCGCAAACCCTGGAGGAGTAGGAAGTTCCTCGTATATAACAGGTTTTCCTCTATTATAATCTTTTATGGCATCTTCGTATTGTTTAACAATTCGTCCCATTTGTCGGATTTTTCGGCTCTCATTATTAGTGGTCGCCTTTTCTACTTCTGATTTGTATCTTGCTAGCCTTTGTTCTAAAGCTTCCAGAATTGTTTGTGGTGGTGGAGGAGCGTGGAAAATATCTTCGCCAGGAATTGGTGGTCCACCCGAAGATTCTACAACTGGAATGTCTGCCGGTGCTGCTCCTTGACTAGGGTTTTCCTCTACTCTGCTCTCACTTGCCCGAAGTTCTAGTAAGGTTATAACTTCTGGCAATGATGGGATCTAATAAACAAGCAAAAAATTAATGTAGTAATAGTTTTTTTTTATTTGCAAACAAAACTGAGCTCACAGTTGATAAGTCAACCGGAAGTCCTTGTTGGGACTCTTGTATTAAACCATCAAATCCTTTGGATGTTCGGAGTAGTTCTTTGGCTTGAACTAAATCCCCTCGTTTTTTGGCATCAAGTGCAGCTTCTTTAAATTCTTTTTGACGCTCGAGAAGCAATGTTGTCTGATTATTGTTTTCCTCAATAAATGGTGCAGGGATATTAGTGGATGGTGCTGGTATAGGAGTATCACGAAGAGGTTGAATAGGGACCTGTGGTGTATTTCCTTCAAGTGGAGCGGTACCAGGCACTGGAATCGGCGGAAATCCAGGCGGAGTTGGAAGCTCATCCCAAACTACTGGTTTACCACGTTTATGATCCCTTATTGCATCTTCATATTGCTTCACAATTCGTCCCATTCTTCGAACTTTGCTTGGACCTTCAGTTGCTGCAGTTGCCTTATCAAGTTCTTCTTTGTATTTGGCTAACCTTTGGTCAAGTGCTTCGCCAATTGTCATTGGAGGAGGTGGAGCTTTGAAAATGTCTTCAATTGGTCCTTGTGATTCAGGAAACAAAGCTGATGAGTCTGGCTCTGAATGTGGAATAGGAACAGGATGTAGAATTTCTGGTTCTAAGGGTGGAGGAAGTGTTTTAGGTTGAGTTTGGGGTCTTGGAGGATTTGGTGGAGCTGGAGGCTTGGTAGTGAATGTTTTTCCGGGCAATAATTCATCCATAGAACCACTGACAGACAAGTCTGGATCAGCACCGACAAGGGCCAATAGTTCACCTTCCAAATCATTCTCATCAATATCAGAATCATCTTGAGCGTCAGGACCACCACCAAGTATACCAAGCTAAATAAACCATAACATAATTGGATCAAGATCAACTAAATAAGTATGGATGATTGCAGTGTATTCTTACCTTTGCTAATTCAGCCTGGAAATCATCATCATCATCTTCATCATCCCCATGTCGTTTGGAACGCTTTCCTTTTGACCCTGCAGATCCAGAATCAGCTGGAGCAGGATTTGGAGTTTTCTTCTTACCAAAGCCAAACATTTTATTTTATTCAGTAAATCAATCAATAATGACAATGACTAGAAAATTTAACAACAACTGTCAACTATGTACTGAATTTTAGCAAAAATTTGCTGCAGATTATTTGCCCACAAACATCACAACAGTCAAAAACAATGTATGACTATGAGTCATCTGACTGCAGAAGCAGATGCAGAAATCGAGTAGATTTTCGAGAGGATTATGCAGTGCAATTTTGAGCTTGAATAGGCTTCCTTTTTCTTTGTCGATGACAAACTTAATCTTATTCGTAATCTTAAACATTAAAATTTTTAAAACAATAGATAAACAATAAAAAATGAATGAATAACATTAAATAAATAAATGCAATAATAATTATTTATCATAATCATATTCACAATCAATGAATTCAGTGAATTGAATCATTAGATATATGAAGTCATTCATAAAAATCCACACTAACATTTACTCCAATCTTCCCAAGTAAACTATAATTAGCTCCATATAAATTTCTGAGCTCTTTGTCGTATGGATCATAACCTAACTTGTCTAATAACTCAAATAAAATTTGTGAGTCTTTTTTATCTTCTTTGCCTAAATGTAATTGACGTCTAGAAAGAAATTTTAGTCCATCTTCATTTGCAATCTTGTCGTTTCTATAATCAGAATGGGGAAAAGTGCACAATTAATACGCAATTTCTTTATGTACAGAAATTGATAATTTGTGAATTATGGATTACCTTGAAATTTCTCCATCTTTTGTTGTAACTGTAACATTAACACCCAAAAACCTAAATAAAGTTTTAATTGATGCCCTTGGATAAACGAGTAAATCTTCATATTTTAATATTAAACAACGCTCATATCCTAATTTTTCACATTTATAAATTAATTCAGTTGTTTCATCTCTCCATTTCTCAAATCCTTTCATATGGTTATCAAAACGAAGGTTTTTTTTATAATGCTAGAAACAACAAATCCAAAGATGTATTGTTTAAACTGTTCATAAATACATTTCTTAATTGTTGGAAGGCTTGGAAAATTACCTGCTCAACAATTAGTGAATGAATAACAGCCCTTCCATCTCGTACTATGTATAGGAATTTACTATTGGGAAATAGTAAATGAACGTATGGAGCATATTTGTAAATTAAAGGCTCATGAATACAAAATTTCGATCTTCCTGGTCTACCAGGCTTAACAATTAGTTCCAAAAGTAGGGCAGAAAATGCATCGCGAAGGACCTTAAATTGTCAAAAATTAGGTTTGAAGTTTATATTAAATTACTATTATGAGTTGCATTAATTAATAATACCTTGGCAGTAACATGAGCTTCATTCAATCGATGTGATTCAACTTCGGATTTCTTCCATCGAAAATATAATTCTAATGCACCAGTAAACATAAAAGTTTCACTCATGCATTCCAATTCTGTATGTCTTTTCACTAAGTCCACAATAATTTCAGCACCAGATCTTGGATATCCACCAATAAATAAAATAGGAGTTTCATTACTGTTATAAAGATATTCAGTTCCATTAGAAGTATAAACTGCACTCTGTAAACAATTTCACAAATGCACATTTTTTCTACATTAGATGAAATTTAATTAATGCAAAATTGCAAAGCAAAGCACAGAATTTGACATGTTAAATTATTTGCATACCTCACGACGAGTTATAATATGATTACTATTATTACAATTTAGCTGATTAATATTAAGGGTGTTGGAATCGCTGAGAAATCCAGCATAATAATCTGGTGGTTCTTGATCTTGAGTGCCATCCATTTCTTTCTCCTTTTGAACAAACCATGATGACAAAATGTAGTAGAACAGAAAAAATGTTATTGAGTAAACTATAAATCGTTTGATTGATTGTTCCATTTTTCGTAATCTGGATTTTCTGCCTAGCATTTTCATGCCTAGTAGTAGTCATTCACTGCTTCAAATTTTAATTTGTAAAATTTAAACGACGACGTTCTATTAAACAAATGCATGTAAAAGTGGATGAGAACTCGTTTAATGTATTATTATCCTTACAGATGAATGAAATATTTTCACAAAGAAACACTGGTAGGAAATTCCTCGTGTGACTGAATATAATATATGTCTGGAAATGTAGGAGGGTCTAAAGTTTTATCGAGATTTTAGACAATCGACAATTAAGATGCCTCTAATTGATTTAATGCTTGGTTTTGGCTGAAGTTCAAAGGCAAAATTAAGTGTTCAATTCATAACCAACAGAAAAGAAGAGATGTATGTGCCTAATAACTGAGCTAATAAATTTAAATTACCAATAGTTTACGCATAGTTGCATACTTTACAGCAAGCAGGTGAAAAAAATCTATTTTATTTCTCTAGCAACTTTCTTTGCAGTTGTTCTTGATTTCTATCGTTCAATTCTACACAACTGTATTCAGAAAATCAGTCAAAGTATACATAATTGTTGGAATAATTTAAAGTCGAATTCAATTCAAAATGGCAGAAAAAGATTCGGTGCATATAAAAACACCAATAAGCTATGATTTAATTAAAAGCGTCACATCTTCATCCTCGTCAGAATCTGATACTACAGAGTTTGTTAGCCAAGCTTCCAGTGAAAATTCATCTCGCTCAGGTAATGATGAAGTCGATAAAGAAGTAAACATTTCGACAAATTCCAGTGAAGACGAACAAGAAACCATACAAACCGTAATCGAAAATGTTGAAGACGTCCAAAATCTTGATGCTAAAGAAATAGAGTGCAAAGCGAAATTTCACCAAAAAATTATGGAATATTTCCAATGTCATCAATTTCCGGGCTCATGTATTAGTTTTCTGGAAGAGCTAAAAAATAAGGGTATAAAATAAAATTTACTGGATAATACACTAGCATTTTTACGAATAATTTTATTTAAGTAGGGTTTCCAATATTGTTACCAAAAGATACAAGTTCTGAAAAAATTCCTGAGAAACCAAAGTTCACAAAAGAAGACGCCGAAGAAATATTGAACACGTTCGATTCATCTCAAGGTGAAACACTTCTTAATGTAAGAATTCTATCCTAAAGCATCCATTTACATTAGTGTTTAGAAATTGTATTTCATAATAATATTTATTTAGATTTGGAAAAAGTTTTGCCAATCGTTGGATGATGATGTTTCCCATGTTCAAGAAATTAGCATAGCAGGACTAACTATATTTTTACAAATATATGTTGCCAGCAGAGCTTTAGAAAAAGCCAACGAAGAATGCTCGAGGGAAGCTTTAATTAGTCTCCGTAAATTTCATGAAGAAAACAGTGAATTGTTTACAAAAAATCAAGATTGCCTACCATTTTTTGCATTTCCTTTCATGCCAAATCCACAAAAGCATGAAGTTTTTAAAGTTGTATTTACTGTAAGTGAATCACTTGTGCATTTTTCTCACCATATTTTGCAAGAAAGTTTTTGATTTATTATTAGGAAGAATGGAGAAACAACCTTCGTCAAAAAGTTGAAATCGTTGTCAAAGCTAAAACTCAAGATAAATCTGATTGCCATCAATCAATGGAGTGTAACGACTTTGACTTATACGAAATGTACAAATATTGTAGTACTCAAATGGACTTACCGTTTGGCCAAAGTGGTTTTAATAATGAGGAAATCCTTCACAAGTTCCAAATGCTCGAGAAAGGAAAAACTAAGTACAAGCATTTATTTTTAAAGGCTCAGAATCATTACCATAAATTAATTGGTAAGTTTTTGGGCTGCAATTGCAAATAATCATATTTTTATGCTAATTTTTTGTCGCAGGCGGAACAGTAAGAATTATAGAGGCCCTTCGTTGCAAAGATATGGGTGAAGATTATGATATGAACAAACTACGGAAATATTTGGAACAAAATCTGCCCGACGTATTCGTTAATAATCGTACCAAGCGACCAACGGTAAAATCAGGTTACTCCAAGTTCACAAATTCCCTGAATTGTATTTGTATATTTTGACCAATAGGATGGCCAAGGCGACCAGATTGACATAGAATCTATTCAATTTAACAAGTCTGAATCTGAAGAGTTCGATGATCCATTTTCTAGTGACAGTGAAAGTGATGCTAGTGAAGAAATTATATTTTCCATGCCGGTATGAGACCTAGTTTTTTTTTAAATTGTTAGTATCATGATCAAAAGTCAAAATTACTTGGTGTTTTTGTATCCTACAGCTTAGTACTACCAAGAAAAATTGTTCAAGATTTATTCCAAGAAAAATATCACCGGAACATTGTCCAAAGCCACCAGGAACTTATAATGTATCTCCAGAGAACTCAATCATACTTTCAAACCGCTCAAGTATCTCATCCAAAGATAAAACGGTTAAAAAGTTGTCGGCTAGAAATAATCTAAAAAATTGTAAAATATAACTATAAACTGTCTCACAATTATTAAATATCGAATGAAATAAATGAGTTGTTAAATTCTTCAAATAAAACGGTCGATCAGTTACATTTGCTCCAAATTATTCCAAATATTGGTGAATACTACCCTAAAACGGACCTCAATTAAATCAAAACGGAAAATCATCATACTGTAATCAAAAGCAAAAACGCTTTGCTTCATTCCTCTCGCTTTATGACCACTTGATTTATTTCCGGATAAATTGTACGGTTAATTTTTTCAGGATCGGCAGCTTATGGTATATTTGAAGAAAAAACAATCCATATATTTAGTTTTATTCTTAAGCGTAGTTAATGATCGTTTTATTAAAGAGTAAAAATCAAGTATTCCAAGTCAGGTAATAAATTAGTCTTTCCGTTTCTTGTAATTATGAGAGATTTCAGAATTCCTAATTAATTATCTTAGTTCGTTTTCCAAAAGTGAATTTGATTCTTAAAATATGTTAACTAAAATCTAGAAAGTGTAAGTAATTATAAACTAAACAAGTAAAATTAATAAATGGTGTAAAAATCAAGTATTCCAAGTCAGGTAATAAATTAGTCTTTCCGTTTCTTGTAATTATGAGAGATTTCAGAATTCCTACTTAATTATCTTAATTCGTTTTCCAAAAGTGAGTTTGATTCTTAAATTATGTGTAAGTATCTAGAAAGTATAAGTAATTATAAACCAAACAAGTAAAATTAATGAATGGATGGCTCGCCAATTAATGAAAACGACCAACATCTACCTTAGTATATACATGCTTTGCTAAGAAAGAACTAATGAATGACTAAATCGAATAAGTAACCAATTTCTAAATCCTAAAAAGTCTTAACTTGAAACAAATTGATGTAAATTTTTATAAAATACCAGAATAAATAATGAGAATCACAAAAAATGAATCTAAAGTATCAATAAATTTATAATTGATTTGTCAATTAATTAGAAATAAAAACATCACCCAGTTGTGGATGACTAACGAGGATAAAAGATCTAACAAAATAAATAAAACTACAACTAATCTGAATGTATTCTTAACCTAGTAAATAACAATTGAATTTTCAATTAATAAGAGATCAAAAATTAATCAAAAATTAATGAATATTAACTACTACCAATATTAAATAGAAGGAGAATTCGAATAAGTCTGAGAGTATTAATAAGTTAATGACCGGTAATGAACGACTAATTGAAAATTAAAGCTCCTTAAAATGATCGTTTGTCAACTATGATAGAAACTAACTATGAGATGCTAATAAATCTGAGAAATAAATAAAGTATCAATAAATTAATCCTTAGTTAGTCATGTAATCCAAAGTTAGAACAAACCAATCCCAAGTGAAATCTGGCTTTCAGGAATTTTGATTGACGAAACAAAATCATATCCTCAGCTTCTTACCAAGGGCATTTCTCTCCATCAAATAGTTTTCTGCAATCGGATCTTCTAGAAGTCTTCTCCTTGAAATCAACCACGATTCCAGAAATGTTGGAGTATTCTTTAAATGATGCTTGAAGTTTTCCACACTTATTATTCTGAATTATTTTTTTGAAGAATGCCTTTAACTCGGTCCCATATCTGCTATTAAAATGTCGTACACCATAATAATTCTGGAGCTCATACTGGAAATAGTGAAAAATGAAAATTATGAAGGCATTGAGCTTCACAGAGTAATCAGAATTTGTGATTCTGTTTCCTTACCCAGACATCAACACAAACTGATTTTGGATCAGCCTGAAAGCTTTTGTAAACCGAGTTTATAGCTTGAGATTGATTTCCTAGAATCCAGTCAATTACTCCTTTAAATCGAAGAAGTCGAGCTTCTTGACTTGGTGGGAATGTTACCCGATGTAAAAAGTCTGTCACACAAGCCTGAGCCATATCCAATGATCGAAAAGCCATATAAAGCTTTAATTTGTCAATGAGACAAGGGAAGTTGGATGGATTGCTTTCCAGAGATCTTGAGAACAATTCCAATCCAAAATCAGGAAGGTTCTACAAACAAAAATTCACAAACTATTTTACAGTTGTAAATAAAATTTTCTGCAAGAAAGTTCTAAACCAAGCATGCATTCCTCCTAATAAGTTTCAGGTTTATGCTGATTGGCAAAATGCACGATTAAATTCTTTTTTAAATTAATTTAAAACAACTTACTTTGGAATAGTAGTAAAATACCCCTGCTTTATGTAAAACCTCTGAATTTGTTGGCCATTTCTGTAGGCAACGTTGAAATTCATCTTCAGCATCCTGGTGGGATTCTCCGGTATACTTTGCTACCACTCTTAATACCTCGGCCAGCTTGAGATTAATTTTATATGATTCAGGACTTAGACTGACAGCTTTCTTGATTGAATTCTTCATTTGGTCAACAATTTCTTCTTGATTTTTAAAACACATTACTAAGTTTTCATGCATTTTCATGGTTCCTGGCACATGAGTCCTCGTAGAAGTTGCTTTTAAAGTGTCTTCATGCAAAAGGGAAAATCTTTGCAACGTAATGCTTGAGCTTGGATTGAGACAAAAGGCTCTATGAACGGCATTTACTTCCTTGTCACCGGGCATTGCATAGATATTATTGTCTCTAGCAGAACTTCGGATGGATCTAGAAAGGTAGTCCCAAAATTCCCAACATTCAGGCTCAAGTTTTACGACCTGTAAAATATAAAATTCACAATGTGATGAGAGGGAAAAATATCCAATTTTCTACATGACTTTATTAATAATAGTTTAACTAAAAAATGCAAATTATTTGCCTACTTACCTGTTCCAAAATCTCAAGTTTCTCTGGCTTCCTCCATACATGCCCATAAAAAATTGCCTTTGCAGCAAGAAATGCAGCTTTGCATTTGTTTGAGTCCAAGTCTTCCTCGTCAGGTGCTTCAAGTTGTTTGCATTTAATCATATTGATCTCCGCATCAGGAGCTGTGCTGCTAAGCATCACCTTAGTATGCTTCTCGATTTCATACCAATTTGCGATAGCTAAGTCCATGTAAGTTTTAAAATGTTCCTTTGATAGTGAGGCGTCGTTTTTGTGGTCGTCCAAATACGTAAGTGCATTATCAATAGCAAGCAAAGCG
>JAQGCY010000504.1:0-16833 GCA_034700645.1 Xenylla mediterranea | reverse complement strand
CCGGGGGGGGGGTGTTACGGACAAAAACCACTATGATGTCCTAATATGTGGCTCCGCTTACGCTCCGCCAAAAATTGCAAACCAGAGACTGAGTGATTTTATATGCTGCATCGCTTCGCTCGCAGTTGATAAGGATTTATTTTAGAGATCCGGTCAAATTATTAGTTGAGAAGAGATTAGAAAATTGCCGTCCCTAAATACCATCAAATATCAAACCAAATAAACCGTACAACCGTATTACTAAAACCAGCTTTTAGCATTATCTCAAATAATAAACCTTACAACCGGTCACGATATATATGTGCGACTTCCACCCCCACCCGTCCACACAACTGATCACGATATATATGTGCGGCCCCGACCCGTCCAAACAACTGATCACGATATATATGTGCGGCCCCGACCTGTCCAAACAACTGATCACGATATAAATGTGCGGCCCCCACCAACACCCGTCCAAACAACTGATCACGATATATATGTCCGGCCCCCACCCGTCCAAACAACTGTTCACAACGGGTGAGGGTGGAATCAAATAGAAGTGTGTAATCCGGTCCATCTGTACTAACTACAGATACTAAATACATTGAGTCTGTAATCATGTCCGTCTGTTTCCTCATGTAATCAAATGGAGTCTGTAATCATGTCCGTCTGTACTTACTACAGATACTAAATACATTGTGTCTGTAATCATGTCCATCTGTACCTCCTTCAGATGTTAAATACATTGAGTCTGTAATCCTGTGCCTGTCCGTTTGTTTCCACATGTAATCAAATGGAGTCTGTAGCCAAGTCCATCTGTACTAACTACAGAAGCAAAATACATTGAGTCTGTAATCCTAAACTCGGTCGGACGGACAGACATAGGGAAAAATCGCCAACCATCGCATATACCAGCTAAAACCTGGTTAATAAAGCAAGTATTTTCCTACTTACTCCAGCAGTCCTAGGACTGCAGGAATGAAAAATTGTTTTTTGGTCTTGGCTTAAAAAAGAGAAAGTATCAAACATTTCTTACCTTTCTCGTTACACAGCTACAAGCTTTCAAAAAGCTCTTCTTGAAATTATCCGACAAGAAAGCATAGAGGATAGGATTCATTGCTAAAGGATAAAGATGAAATATTAAGGACTACTTTGGCTTGGAATACGTAAATCTTTTATCCGAACTACCTGAATTGGAATAGCTAAGACATCCAGCAAGTAGAAACGCTGTCGTTCGAAATTGTGAGTGCAATGTATTACTCGGCAGAAAAATCAGCATCAACTGTACAACAATACAGATTTGTTTGTTAGAAGGACTATTCTAGTGCTGCGTAGTCTAATATCCTTTACCTGCATAATCCAATACGGAACCCAACAGATAAAATACACTGTAATTACAGTTAAAACTAATTTCGTCACTTTCCGGTGTGATTTTCTGCGGATCTTGGCACGATTTTGTTGATTGGCATTTAGTTCGCTTGGTTGGCCATCTTTACTTGCATTATTTCCACGGATGTTCCTATCTTTTGGTCCAAGGTTCTGGAGCCGGAGAATGACAAGGATGTAAAAAACTGATATTAATGAAATTGGGATAAGGAATCCCAAGAGAAAAGAGTACAACATAAAAGTCTGGTCTCCTCTCATCCATCCTTCTGGCCAATAAATATTACAAGAGACCTAAGTAATAATGAAAGTTTGACGTGAAATCAACCCAAGTACCGCATGTTATTTTGGCTTACGCGATTCCCTACAGTTGAGGTATTAGTGTACATAAATATGGGTGCCATTATGATGGCGGAGAGAGTCCATGCTGTAAGAGCCACTACACTGGCAATCAACTGAGTTCGGTACCTTGTAGAGCTAATCGGATGGCAAACAGCAAGGAATCTGCACGAGAAGTTTATGCGAATTAAAATATGAACTTTCTTCGATGTCAAGGTAAGGAGTTGGAAAACAAAGTATCTGAGAAGACACTACGCTTCGCCTGTCATTTCCAGCAAACCGAATTTCCTAATTGACTCACAAATAATAAAGTTTAAGTTTCAATTCAATCAGTCTAATTTGCATAAACTACTTTAAGTCTGAGGTAAAAAAATTTTTCTCCCTCTGAGCATAACTTAATAAGACTATAGACAAAAGGTCAACTTTTCAAAGTCAACTAAAACTGACTACTTTTTACGGCTTTTTGTTTTGACTCCCAGAGTCGAAGAAGAAAGAATGAAAGTTTAGGATGATGATGCTAGGAGAACTTACGACAGTTCTTTTTACAAGGAAAACTTTTTCCGTATCCAATCCACCTCCATATAAAATTGTTAGAAAACTCTGAATAAACATTTGCGGTGGATACAATTAGCTCCAGGAGGTCTAAGGTTATTTCCAACATAAATTTCAACTACGTCGCAAATAACTCCCAAGGTTTCTAACGGAAATTTTGTTCATTTCACAACTAGAGTTTATTTCCTTCCTTTGGTAAATAATATGTTGAGGATGCCACAAGTTTAAAAATTTTACCTGTCCGCTGACATGATGAGCAGAAACATGGAGGAAGTGACTTGATTTATGCTCGTTGTTATGAAATATACTTTGCACATGATGTCTCCAAATGGCCAGTATTCCACAACCATCGTAATCATTAAAAAAGGAACTCCAACAAGAAAGCATTCATCCGCAATTGCCAAATTAACAATATAGAGGTTTGTGACTGTTTGCATTTTGGAATACCGGAGTACAACATAAATCACCAGCGAATTCCCACAAAGTCCAACAATACAAACGAGTCCGTAGAGCAGGAACAGTAAGACTGTGATCCATAAGGAATTTTCTGGCAAAAAGCAACCCTCTTCCATAAATTTTCCAATTGTTTCATTCCATGTACAATTCCCAAACCCAAAGAAGGGCGTATTTCCATTTCCAATTGAACTTCCATTCATTGGATTTCCCATTCCTCTGTCCAGCTCAAATACTTCAAGTTCAGACATATTGCTCAAATCCTTTAAAAAATAAAAAGTAGAAAATAAGTATGGGGTTAATCTTGGTTTTAAAACTCGACGTTTTCTGAGTTGTCAATTCTCAATTGTTGGCATTGATTGTTACTCTCATCAGAGGAACGAGTGGAGATCCTACCAGTTCATATCATTTCAGACTCCTAATTCCTAATCTAATCTATACTAATTTAATAGACCCATGTCCCTCAATACAGGACCAAGGCAGGTGCGATGGTGTCATTATACTCTTCAAATATCCTCAGTTATTTCATGGTTAGGTTAGACCTTATGAAACCGACTGATGATTTATGAGCATATCCGATCTGCCTTAAACTCCAACTCAACTTGGGTCGGGTGAGAGATGGCATTAGTCTACTGATAGACTCGACCGTGCTTTGCCTTTTGGTTGTTGTGCCACGTCCACGTCTAGTAGTTGATTAAAACTACCAGCTCCGGAAATTAAATTAATTTCATAAAATTCCAGAACTCACTAATTAAAAGACTCGAACTCATTCTGTTAGCAACCAACAACAGCATTCCTACAACTCTGCAAGTTCAGCAATTAATTTGGATCCTATTGCATAATTGAGCGCCGTTGAAAAAAGCACGGACATTAAAACAGGGCTGTTGAAATGATCGCATTCGGAAATATTGTCAAGCTCTTGTTGTATTTGTGGCTTACCACAAATAAAATCCCAGTGTTAGGTTAAGAAGTCTAGAGAAAAAGGAACTGGAAACGGAAAGAAAAGTTTATAGTTTTGAAAGGTGCTGATTTCAGCCGCGTTTCTTTGGACGCGTTCAATTCATCCGCGTTTTTTTCGGTAGAATCGTTTGGATGCAAAAACAAGCAAGACTTACCTACTCTTTTTCGAAAAAAGAAACTACTTTCTTACGTAAAACTATCTTGAGGGAATTGTTCTATTGTTGAGTATATAACTAAACAAATAAGTAAACAATCTTTAGGTTCTTATTGTACCGAAATGATTGTTTATTTAGAAAGATCAAGTAATAGCAGTTAATTAATTTCACCAATTATTTTCAGCTTTAGGAGGATTTCCCAGGACAATTACACTGAAAAACGAACTGAATCCTAATGCACCGACTATAATTACTTAGAAAAACAAAATTTAATTTTGAACAACATTCTCCGCCTTGATCCTTTCTCCTTTCAACATAAACCATCGCATCATCCTATATTTGCTTTCTAGCTAAAAACTTCAAGTATACAAAAGGATCTGAGAACGAGAACTTTCTCCTTTGTTTTTGGAGAGTATGTAAGGTGGGAGAGCAAAGCTTTCTGGAAATTAACTAAAAAAAACAATATTAAAATCCTTACAGAATACATATGAAACTTAGAAGAAAAGAAAGAAACCCGTTTCAAAATCCTAACATCAAACCTTAGTTCATTTACTTACAAATACAATGTAGATATATAAACCATACAAGAAATAAGGATACTCTACTCCCCTTCTACAAACTCTCTCTGGATAAATTAATTGGGCCACAAACTGTCCATTAAAAGCTTTAAGTTAATACTTTGGTCAGATTAAAAGTCTTAATAATATTATCTTTGTGTGAGTTTCATTGATTGAAACTTATGTGAAACCTTTAAGTTTGAGTCAAGCACATCAATAATTGGTGCTTATTATTTTATGATGTATTTTGAGAAGTTTTAATTATTATATTTCAGACGGACCGTTACTACTAAATTTAACAAACCACAATAGTCCCCCATACCACCCATCATATATAATTTAATTGTTAATCGTCTTGACTCTGATTTTATTCGTACTTTATTTGTTGGTATTATCCTTTTAAAAGATCCCTACTCGACAGCGACGAGGTTGAGCTCAACACACACACAATGTTGAGAGATAGGGAAATGCTAAGGAAAAAGCAAGGAAAGGCCGTTGGTATTTCCCTATCTCTCACTATTGTGTGTGTGTTGAGCTCAACCTCGTCGCTGTCCAGTAGGGATCTTTTGCTTGGACTATAACATGAATTATGCAACAAGATGGTATATTACATAACCGCAGCACCCCATAGGTTAAACCTAACGAAACCTAACCTTCTTACGGAAATAGAGGAATTTAATACTGTAAAAAGCTATTTTTGGGCTATAATCGTTTAATAAAAGATAGAGTTTTGCTTTTTCTTTTTCTGAATTTACCAGTAAAACAATTTTTTTTAAGTTATTGGTCAGGCAGTCCGGGCCCTTTAAGGCTCGGGCCCTGGTTTTCAGGCACCAGCTGTAACCACCGGTACTACGGGACTGAGTCCATAACCCTAACTAATGCAAGAAACTCAGTATTTTTCCTCATTCTGTGGTACAGAACCGTTTCGTTTCGCTGTTTCGTTTCCGTTTCTTGTAAGAAACGAAAGGAAACATTGGTAGGCCTATTGAAACGGATTTACAAGGATTTAATTTAGCTTTATGGTACAATATTGACAATATATTGGCATTTCTATAACGAAACATGGCACGAAAAATTTTTGCAAATTGTTTTTGCAAAATTTTTTGGTGCAATAAAAGGGAAATAATGCCTGCAGCGAGTGTATGAAGTTTGAAGTAAATTCATCCATGTATTAATGAGTTGTAGTCAACTTTGTCCTTGACCTCTATAGTGAAGTACCCCTTGGGGGTGTTTTAGAAAAAAAATTGCAAATGAAAAATAGGGGAAATACTATCTGCAGTGAGTGTATGAAGTTTGAAGTGAATCCATGCATGTGGTAAGGAGTTACAATGAAAAATGTACTTGACCTCCATAGTGAATACTCCTTGGGGTCGGTCAAATTGACCCATTTTAAATAGCGTCCTTAGGTTTGACCTCAAATGGAAATGTACCAAGTGTCAAGTGTTTAAGTTCAAGCCTTCTTGAGTTATCGTGAGGACAGACAGACAGACGGACAGACTAAGTACATGTCGCATAATATGCTTAGCCGCATATAATAAAGTGTTGTAAACACGTGTAACCATATGCGGCATAAAGTGCAAATGCAAAGCCATTTTAATTGATAAGGAGTAAATGCAAAGTGATAAAATGTATAATAAAGTGGTAAAATGTGAAATGAATTTAGATGTATAGTGTATATGGATTGTTGATGTAGTTGATTCAGATGTATGCCACCTTGGTGCAGTGGATACAATGTTGTATTGAAACATAGCGGGTGGTGGATTCAAGTGCAGGGCGCGGCATGAAAAATTTGTTTTTGCAAATTTGTTTAGTACAATAAAAGGTAAATAATGCCTGCAGCGAGTATATGAAGTTTGAAGTAAATTAATCCATGTGTTAATGAGTTATAGTGAAATTTGCACTTGACCTCTATAGTGAAGTACCCCTTGGGAGTGTTTTAGAAAAAGAATTTGTGAATGAAAAATGGGGGGAATAATATATGAATTGAGTGTATGAAGTTTGAAGTGAATCCATCCATGTGTTAATGAGTTATAGTGAAAAATGTACTTGACCTCTATAGTGAAGTAACCCTTGGGGTGGGTCAAATTGGCCAATTTAAATAGTGTTCTAGGGTTTGACCTTAAATGGAAGTGTACCAAGTTTCAAGTGTCCAAGTTTAAGCGTTCTTGAGTTATCGTGAGGACAGACAGACAGACGGACAAAGGACATTCGCATAATATGCTTAGCCGCATATAATAAGCATGATTCACCAACTAGTTAAAAATGGGCCATTATAGTGTAGTAAATTTATTGCTAAACTTTGATCCGAAGTTCTACCAAATTTTTCTGAGAATCAAATTGAAATTGAGTTCGAAAAAAGTCGCTAAAAACTCAAGGAAAGCAAAAAGTGTTTACTGTTTGCATTCAAGTTCTATGTATATTAGTACATAAGAATTTCTACCTCCATGCATCACATTGACTTTATTCGTTCTTAGAACTTCCTGAAATCCATATAAACATTATCAAATCAAGACAAATTGGATAAAAGTAGCTCGTGTACTAAAAGTAGGCATACCTAGGAATAATTTAGTTTATTTTTTGTTAAAGGTAAATATTTAAGTGACATCTCATATTAAATGTGGGCGAATATCTTCATTCTAGATAAAAAGTCATGTAATGTTCAACAACGATTTCCAATTTTTAAGAGATTTTCTTCAGCACAAGTGGAGAGAGCCGGACTAATACGCTTACTCAATGTTCATGTTTACGATTAATTGTGTTTTAAAACTTCAACTTTCAAGGAGAACAACTAGAAATATGTCTAGGCCCTCGTATTTTACCTATGATAATGGAAACCATCTCCCGTGGACGCTAAGAAGGTCCAAGGAGTTCAGAAATATTCCACTGTTTTCATGGGTGATAAATATTTTACCGATGACAAATTACGCTGTTACAATACTATACCAGGCTTAATTAATTAAAACTTAATTTTACCCAAGATAAACAGGCACGAGATTCATGTTATTATTTAGTTTTATACATATATAGCTTTAATCAAGTAAAAATCAAAGTTTGTTTCATCAATTACTTCCTTATATATATATATATATATGAATATAGGATTTCAATTTATGAAATATATTGTAAATTTATATATATCAATGCTATTATTTTATGAAAATTTTTGTTTGCAAATGAAAAGAACCTTAGCCTAATCCCAAACATTATGTCTGCCCAATTGTCATCTATAAAAGTTAGTCAAATGTGTGGATTAATTTGGTATTTCATCATCGGTGCAAGTGGACTGGTATTTCTTTAAAAGCACCAGAGATTCTAGGAACCTCCCACTGCTCATTGTAATTCCTCATAATTGGTTTACACGTTTAGACTAATAGAGTAATACTTTAGACTCTACTAGACCGGGCAAAGCTCGTATTGCCTTTCTGTTATTGGTGGAGGGCCGAGCTTTGCCTTCGACCACTAACAAAGAACCAAAGCGAGCTTTGCCGGGTCTAGTTCATTTTTATATAGTATAGATGATAGTCAACAAGATTATATATGAGCTACTAAACATTTATTGCATCCAATTGAATGTGCAAACTTCAACTATCTCATATATCTTGCTTGGAAAGAGACCATTTAGACCCAATATTTATTTATCACTGTTTGTATTTCGATGTATTTTAGCATAGATAATGATGTTGCGTGAAAAGTATGTCTAATAATGCGAATATTTCCAATACAGAAGAGCGGCGACTAGGGAGTTGTTAATTTTGGTTAGCTATGAGATATATTATACGTCGGTCAACTTTCCTGGTTTATCTGAATCATTAACTATTTGCTTTACAATCATCATTTTAGCTTTTGGTGTGTTTATATATAACCTTATTTGGAACTTGTTTGAACTCTAAAAGTGCCCCTTCAATTTGGTGTAATCAGTAAATACAACACACAATTTATTAGCATCACATGTACTCGTGTCGTGTAATGTTGTGTTGAAGGAGACGGTGGATTCTAAGCCCAGCTCTTATGCAATCAAGCTGTTTACCTGGTCTAAAACCGATGTGTACTCAAAACAGGTTAAAAGTTTTCTCTAATTCGCATAGTTGAGTATAGGGTTGTTTAATGCTGAAGAGCCATCGTGACGTCACACAAAGAAAGCAAAACTTGTAAATAGGGGCCGTCCTTATAAATTGGAGAATATGTAAACTGAAATTATTTTTCAAATAGTATTCAAAAAATTCAAATAAACATTAAATTTATTTAAATGACGTCTTCATAATTAAGAAGAATTTCAATATACATATTCTGCAATTTATAAGGACGGCCCCTATTTACAAGTTTTGCTTTCTTTGTGTGACGTCACGATGGCTCTTCGGCATTAAACAATACAATATGCATAGGATGCTTTGCTCTTCTTTTCTTTGCTTATAATATTGATACAATTTCATTATTAGCTAACAGTATTCACAAGGTCATGGAAATCTTTGTGCATTTAGATTTAGAAATTCTCTGAAATTTTTTATTGGCAATAAACTGTATTGGATGTGCGTTTCTGCTTTCCTAAATTTTTATGTTAAATGTGTGAATTAAGATTCAATGCCAGATCTAAATTTTGTATGATAGTTACATGTATCCGGGATTTATTAGAACTAGATTGCATTCTTGTTAAGCAACAACACGAAAGTTGACAGAACGGCATTTTTGAAATTTCTAGTTGTGCAGTTGTGTTATCCCCGGAATACTTGATAAGTGATTACCGACCCTGTGTCAGACTCTTTTCCTTCCAAGTTCAAGCTGAGAGTACAGGAGAATAGTCTGTGAAAAGTTTTACTTAAAAAACTTGTACATAGATTAACCAATTAGAAAGTTTTCAAAATTTTCCGAGAACTTTTAATGATAAAAAGATTGTAGATTCATGGATGAATTAGTTTAATTGGAGCTATGGAATTGTATTTCTGTAATTCTACCATACAGTTGTTACTGCTATGTTCCAAGCTTCGAATTAATATAATTGCGTCAAGCCCTCTAAGAACTATTGTTTTGTATTATAATCCTCAAGAACACATCTAGGATTACAAAAATTAAGGAATAACAATTTGGAGAAGTTTTACTTACAAACACACAAGGAGTACCGTTTTCAAAATTTTACACATGCTAGAGGAAATAACATGTTTTTGCGGAGGTTGGAAACAAATCCGTTTCCCAAGGATACAATTAAATTTTGCTTTGATTTAGCGAAAAGTTTGCATGATCACAAAGAGAAATCTTTTATAAAATCATTTTGGGATATACATGACATATTTTCAATTACACATTTCCACTTCCAACCAAGTTCAAAGAGAAATTCCTCGGATTACGTAAATAAATGCAAAAAGCTATTTGGTGTAACTGACGTGGAAATTTTGTGAGATGTTCACACTATATTCCTAACACTTTGCAGCTTAACTGAATGAAGAACTATTATGTGCAAATAAATTTAATTCCAACACTCCGAACATGCTTACACCCCACTTCACAATGAACATATAGAACA
Organism: Xenylla mediterranea; assembly: GCA_034700645.1. Classification (NCBI taxonomy): domain Eukaryota; kingdom Metazoa; phylum Arthropoda; class Collembola; order Poduromorpha; family Hypogastruridae; genus Xenylla; species Xenylla mediterranea. The sequence continues at coordinate 6,937 of JAQGCY010000504.1, read as the reverse complement.
TCAAAGCAAAAAGATTGAATTTCAGAAATAATGTTCCATAACATGCTTCATTCTTTTGACTAGAGAATCTTAATTAATCCCAACTTCTGGGCTTGTAACCCTTTCTCTATTATTGGTTCAAGTGTCAAATATTGATTTTAAAGTAGTGTGCATTACACTTTCAGTTAATAGTAGTTACTGGGTCACTCGGTTGTAAGGATTATTAAGACTTATGGATAAGGAAATATACAAATAGGAACTGAGGGTGTTGAGCAGTTAAATTGCTTTTTTAGCAATAACAAAGCGGATTTCCAGTAATTACTGTATAGCGATGTCTTATGGGACTAGTGAAAGTGATAGTGAGTAATGTTCTATTCGTTAAATATAAGTCTAAAGTTTTCAAGAAATATTTTCATATGAACACCTACATGGCTGCAATCAGGGTACCAAGTGCCTTTTGACCAGTAGGTGGCAAATGTCCTTTCTAGTGGTCAAAAGGCACTGAGATTTGCTGCCTTTTCTGGTTTTTCTTAGTCCCTTAAGGATTGCCCTATCTAATTGTTTAGAACAATAAGGAACAAAGGCCAGAAGTGGTCAAATGCCACTGGCCACTAGCCGCGGCATTTGTCCTTTCTTTAAGAAAAGCCGTCCTTTCTGGTACACTGTCTGCAATGTTTTATTTTTCCAAAGAGCTTAGGAATCGCTATTGGAAGCATATTATGTGTCCCATTGATCAAATGTCCTATCAGTTACATAACATTACTTGGTTTAACTTACCTGCAGAGAACTATAGTTGTTGAATTTAACTTTCAATGTTATTTTAGCTGGTGATAGTTTATTGTGCCGAAATTCTTTTTAAGTTACCAAAAGGTTTTTGGAGAAAAGTGATGGATTGGATACATTCTATATTCTAATTTTCTAAACTAAAGAAAGCTCTTTAACTTTAAAACTTTAGAACAGTTGGAGTGGTTTGTTTTTATTTGCTCTTTTTGAGAGAGAGAAGAAAGAACTGAAGTGAAAGTAACTTTCACCCTTCCCAAACGTACGTTTGAAATCGGAAAGTTCTCTCTGAATCCATAGTTCTAAGTTCTACTTTGGTACTTTACATCACTTCCCTCACCCATCAGATCAAACACATTATAAATGAGGAAATAGTGGGTTTGAATTTGTCAAACCAATTCCGGGCGTCATTCCATTCCATCCAGTCGAGTCCAAGACTCCGATAAGATGAAGAATTTCTTTGGAAATCCAAATCTATGCATATAATGTATGAGTATGATGTTTGGTGGGTTTTCCTTTTACGCTCTATCTGCAACATGTCATATTGTCACGATGAATTTGGTTCAATTTACTTCCAACCTCTCTTATCTCCTGATTCAGCCAAAAGAATAAATGACTATCAAAAACAAAGTTCTTTAAAGTTAAATGTAAAAACTCTTGTTCGTATTTCAAACAACATAAAACATTACATATTCGAATTGACGGGATAGAAATGGACAGATTGCCTAATATTTGAATTATTTTAGTATTTACTTTCAAGTACTTGTAATGGATTTTTTACTTGAGAAACACTTTGTCGAACAAATCTAAGGAAATGGTGCACCTGAAGACGATACAAAACATTCTTGTTGCATATGCATTGGATTGCAAGTTGTCACTGATGGAGACCACAAGGGTTAGTTTTTGGCTCCCATTTAAAGGGGGAAACTAAACGACCGACCACCGACCAGAAAGCGAAAAGTTAGCGAGCTAAGACAACCCACAGTAGCATTCGGTTGAAGTAAGTTCGGTTGCCAAACGCTCGCACTGGTACTGGTGCGAACATACAGCGGAGCATAGTGGGGACATATGGAATATCGTGAAAAGTCCTGACTTTGATGCATTTGCATCGGTTAGGTTAAAATTGGCTATACTGGTCTAACCTAACCAAAAAAAATCAATGGAAAGGAAGCAATTATTGCAATAAACAAGCTCAAAATTCGGTCCGCAAATTTCTCCGGTGCTAAAATACTAGTGTTCGCACCAATATTTTCTATATATGAAAAAAATCCGGTCCGAACGTCTGGAAACCCATGCTTTACTTCTACCTAGCATTCACAACTCACTAACATGGAGTGGAAGATAGTTCCACACAAACCCCAATTCCATGGAGTGGAAGCCAGTTCCACACAAACCTCAATTCCATGGAGTGGAAGCCAGTTCCACACAAAATCTGTAACTCACTAACTTTCTGGTTGGTGGTCGGTAACTTGTCGCTTTCTGGTCGGTGGTCGGTAACTTGTCGCTTTGAAACGAAAATCAGAGTCATAACGATTAACACTTAAATTATAGACTTCTTTACTTTTGAGGAAAATGTGTTGTAGGTTCCCTAAATCCTCGAGGTCCTTGCTAAGGAGGAACTAGTTCAAGTATAAATCAACAAAAACTGTAGATCTAATAACCAATTTTGGACTAATGTTTTATTGTCTTTTTCCCCAAATAAAAAAATACATCTAAGCATAAGAAGTATCACAGTGGGATTAAGATTAATAGGAATTAATTATTAATAGTAAGTATTTGTAAATAGTAGGATGGATGGATAAGATTAATGCTGAGAAATGACAACTGTTTTTTGGTTGATGAATGCCCCGTCCCTGCGTAGAGTGATGAAATTATTGTCCCTTGGTGCCCCTTCCCCATAAGCTCTGAAGGCGTAGTTGAGTTTTCCGAAATGCACTGTGCACCAGTAGTATCTTTTAGAGAGCAAGTCCGTGACAGTGAACTCATAGAACTCTCCTGGCTTAATAATCTGACTAAATTTAGAGAAGGGGTCTTTGCATTGGACGAGGGCATCTATTTCTTCCAAATTCTCCATTTTGACTCTGTGGATTTGGATGGGTCGGTGCTCACCATCAACTGCTTCCACCATTTCTTTCCCACTTATAAATTGGACTTTGTAATCAATTGGTTTTTGAACATGGGTCTTTTTCTGATTCTTATCTAGTAAATAGGCTCGTTGTTCGCGTTCATTCTGGAAAGAGAATTAGAATTTCCTATTTTCCAGTCAATTGAATGTATGGGGCATAGAAATAATAACAATCGTACCTTGAGTTTCCGTTCCTGGAGTTGTTTGAGGTGTTGTTCATATGCAGCCACTTCCTCGTCCTCACTTACACCAGAACGTAGGACCAGCAGAATGAAAATCAAGAAACCAATGACCATGACATATTTGGCATGTCGAGGGATCATTCTGAGTCACTCACTCACTCACTCACTCTCTTTACTCCTTACTCAATCTAACCTCAGCTCATAATTATTAATTGGAAATCAATTCAATTAACAGATGAGAATGTTCAAAACTAAAGAGAATAGAATGAGGGATTTTGTATTTGGTTTGAGCTTTTATTTTCACTCTGTCTCTTAGCCGACCCATATCCCACTCACCACTCCTCACTTCAGCCGACCTAATCTAGAACCATCCCTATTTTATTTAGTAAGACATGGTCCAACCAAGCACATGAAATTAGTTAAACATATGCTCCAATTTCATACATCCATTCAAAGATAAAACTACATATTTGGATAGGATTAGCAGAGCCCAGGGGCAAGTAACGTAATTGTAAAGCATAATTTATTTATTACTAGTTTTAAATATAGGACTGTGCTCTTTGTACATATTAATTAATACTTGATAAGTAGTCTTAGGGAGATCTGGATTACAAACTCAATAAAGCAATAAATACTTATAAACTTCAACAGAATATCTGAGACATCAAAAGTTTGGAGCTGAGCTGGGGATGCATCGGCCGCTTACTTTTACTTGGCCGTTTGGACAATTGGGTCGTTGAGGAAATCCAGGAGTGAGATTAAGCAAACTGTAAGTCTGGTCCTTAGTCCTCGTCCTGTTCTTACTATTAAAAGTCTGATTATCCCAAGGCTTTGGTTTTAGATCCACATGATTACTTCCAGATTCCAACCATTCCAAAAATGCATCAACTTCCTTCTCCGTTTCCTTACTTGAGTCTTGCTCAGACTTGGATTCACCACTACTCAAGCTTTTATTCTTGTCATTTATGTATGTTTTGTCTTTAAGTTCCATGGATTTGATAATGGATAAGTTGGATGTTTTAGGCATCTCAGCATTACCCTGGAATTTTGCAGCTTCTAGTCCAGACAAAATTTCCGAATCTCTTTTTGCATCAGCTTAATAAAGAACACAAGTTCAAAGTTTATTAAGTAAAATCAGTTTTTATATAAATATAGTATAGAAATAGATTTTTCTTTAAGAATAATAATTACATGGGAAAAGAATTGGTCCAGAAGCAGGTATGCTTTTTCTAACTTTGAGCCCTCCTTCGTTCCCACTTAATTTAGTTTCTCTCTTTCCATTGATATTTATATTAATTGTTCCAAAATTAACAATTCGATCACTAATGTCTGGTATTCCTACATTTCCAAATTCTCTGATTGGTAATGACAGCGCACTGGCCAAAAGAACAAAATTGAAAATAAACATGGAACAAGTACAGGTTTTGGTTTTGGAAATATAAAAGTTTGGAAGCATTTTCATTATGAACTGTTAGGTATAAAATGGTTGAACTGAACAAAACTCGTCTATTCCTTTGGTTCAAACAGAAATCAAAATATCAAATGGAGTTTGAATGGAGTAATTTGGAATTGTTTTATGAGAATAACGATGTGTTGTGTTGTATTTGTGTCATGGATTCCTCTTCCTTGGATTAACTAATTCCACTAACCACCTCAATACCAAGAACCTCACTTTATATAAATTCAAAGATGAAAAACGAGTTTTTTGTTATTCTAATAAGAGCTGATTGCCGATAGTTGAATGAAGATGAGTTTTTAAGTTTGATGATGCACGGTTTTAGAGATGAAGGCACAAAGTACAAAGGAACTTTATAGTTTTAGGGATTAAGAATTAAGATTCCAATCCAATGTTTGTATGGATGATGTGATGTTATTATCCTAAATTGTAAAAATTTGTTTTGCGCTAATTGTCTTGTGTTAAGTTGTAAACTAATTACAATAACACACAAGAAAAGTCCATTTCAGAAATCAAGGTATATCCTCCTAAACTAAGCATATATTTATTATTTATGTATATAGGATATTTGGAATGCCATAAAACATTTTTATTTATTCCCTAGTTGTCTCCCCAAGACCAAAACTGACGTCAGCTTAAAAATTACATTTGTATCATCCAAAAATAAGTTAAACTTATCCAAATTAACCAATAAACCATAATATTAATAAAAATGTGACAATGCCAATGACAAAGCCCAACTCTTAATTCTTGAAGCACATTTTAGGAACTGGGAAACCCATGAGAATCCTAATTCCTAATCCACTCCTAACGATAAAGCCCAATCAAAATAAAAAACTTGTAGCGTAGCAATTAAACTCCTTGCAAATCTCAACGTCATCCATATCCGTAGTCACTGGGGTGTGAAAAATGACTAAAATGAGAGATTTCAGACTTATATGAAATGAACTCAAGATGAGCCAAGGGATTTTGGACCACAAGATAAAACAACAATAACAATCAATTATTACACTTACACGCGTACTCGTGACTGGGAAATTATACAATTGCAATTTTATTCATCCTCGTTTTTTCTGGGTTCAGATAGAGAAGAAGAAATTTTCCGGTGTTTGTTTTGATTTGTTTAGTCTTTAGTCAATTTCCCATTTTCCCAAGAACTAAACACAATAGATTTGTAAATAAAATAAGTAAATGCAAGGCCAAGACCAAACTACCTCACTGTCTTACTCCTAGCGTCGCTTATTTTTACTTTTAGTACTAGTAACTGTGATCCACCCATCGGGATCTGGTTCTTGGGCAGGGGTTGGAGCTGATGGGCGTGAAGTTGAAGGCAGACTCTGCTGCTCCATGTCTTGGTCCATGGGCACGTCATGGTTATCATCTTCGCTTTCCTCACTACTCTCTTGAATTTGAGGACAAGTGCTAGAATGATCCACTACTGGATTTTCCATGTCAAGTTTATCCAGAAGCTCGGCCAACTGTTGGGTTTGTTTTGATCTGATTAATTTCCAGTATTCCACCAATTGGTTGCCAACAGTGTCCAATGAGCCGTCCTCAACTATTGTGTCCAACTCATTGTTCAGAAGGACCCCGATCCACTCCCCAAGCTCAGTCCCATCTGTGTCCTCATTCTCATAAACACAGGCTTCTGTGACTTGTACTATCCAACGGCCTATTTCAGCCCCTTGACTACCACCCTGGTTCTTAACGGCCACATTAAATGCTGTCCATCGACTGAATACGGATTGGACAGCCGATGTAAAGAGGCCTTTCTCACTGAGGTGACGACGGGAAGACGGAGAACTTGGCCCAATGTCCATCCTTAGAACTACGGAATTTAGAATTATTAAAATCCATTCAAAAAGTTTGAGAAGAACTCACTTAAGCTTTCTAGGACATCCACTGGAATCAGAGTCCAAATCCAAGTCCCAGAACCACACTTTCAGAAAGTCCAATTATCCAAAGATTGTATTCCAGCTCCAGCACACCACAAGTACCACAACTGGTCTTTGACAGATTGATTGAAATAACTTGAACTAAACCCTCGTGTTTTACATCTGCTCATTCCAGTTGGGTCTTTGAATGGCCCGCTTTTGTTCCTGTTCTTTTGGAGAAGTTAGCCCACAGGAACCTTTTTTGGCTTCCTCTGAGCCGACCACCACAAGTCCATGTCTGAGTCTGGATTCTTTAAGAGTAGTCCATTGGAGAACAACGACAACATTGACAATTGACATTCCACACAACTGGAAAATGCTCAATTAAGCCCTAAAGGTACATCGGAAGAATAGACCTAATTTTTTTTAAATAGCCGCAATATGCGTTTAAAAATGTCAATTTGGGGCTGAATTTGGACTTCGGGGTCTAGGCCAAGCCCACTAAATTCAAGTTTCCATGATAACGTTTACGTAGCCCTGT
>JAQGCY010000503.1:0-16836 GCA_034700645.1 Xenylla mediterranea | reverse complement strand
ACCACTACTACCAGTACTGCCACTAATACCTACCAGTACTACCACTACCTACCAGTACAACCACTACTACCAGTACTGCCACTAATACCTACCAGTACTACCACTACCTACCAGTACAACCACTACTACCAGTACTGCCACTAATACCTACCAGTACTACCACTACCTACCAGTACAACCACTACTACCAGTACTACCACTACCTACCAGTACAACCACTACTACCAGTACTGCCACGAATACCTACCAGTACTACCACTACCTACCAGTAGAACCAGTACTGCCACTAATACCTACCAGTACTACCGCTGAGCAGTTTTCTATACAGGTTGTCCGGTTTATTTCTTCTTCTTTTAGTTGAAGACTAAAGTACAATATATTTTTTCGCAATGATAAATAAAACCTATAAATCTGTCACTTACGCATAAATCTGGTTTCTATATCTAACCCTTCTCTCTCTAATTTTGTTCTGTCCAAGGTCTTGCTTGACTGAATGACTAAGACTGCATAACCATTACCATTAATTTTCTTTAGATCGAATCTTATTGTGGAATAAGAAAATATCATATTTGTCTGGCTATGTGTTAAGTTGATCGTTAATGTGTTCAACTGTTGATTTGAAATTACAAAGTTTTTGATCTGTATATTTCTTTTTCCTATTCATTTGTGTAGGGTAAAAATTTGGTGACGCTTGGCATATTAGCCTCCTATTACAACTTTTGTGTAGGTTGATTTTAATTTTATTATTCTAACAAAGTTCAAAATGGCTTCAAAATCTGAAAGTAAGAATAAATAGTTATACTGTTATGTTACATTGTAAAGTTTTATTATTTTGTAAATTTTAGCTGCAAGTAAACTTAGTGAAAATCAAACAGAAGCAGTCCAAGCTTCAAATCTTAATGGACCAATAATAAAAGGAAACAATGCAAATATTGACCGGGCTTCAAATAACCTTACAAATCAAACTTATGTTCAACAATATAATAAATTGATCACTGCAATTAAGCCTCATGTAGAAGCACTAATTGCGGCTGGTGCCTCAATTGCGTCCAAAAAAATTGCTGAAATCGCTGGAGCTGTTTGGGACGAATTTAAAAGTAACTAACGGCATTAAAATGTTTTAACTCATTCCATTCCTGGCAATTGACGATAATATCATAAAAAATATATATAATTAATAGGTTGGAGTCACTTGAAAAAGCTTTTGGTTGTTCTTGCAACTGCTGCAATTGTAGGAGCAGTGGGATATTTTTCTTGGAAAATCGTTGCAGGAAGTAAGAAATACAATTAAATTTTAATAAGCGCATCACTTTGTTATAATTGTTTTTTGTTACTTTTTAGATTGGGACCTTATTAAAGAATTTGTATTCCAGCAATATCAAAATTTTGAAAAAGCTAAAACAGATCTAGCCAAATCCATCGGTGAAAATGTATTCATGATGAAATTTTTGCAAATGTTTGAGAATAAAGTTGAAGTACCGGAAGTTACTGTTGAAGATGCCAAAAATACCACTGTAAACGTCCTTGCATCTACAGAAGCTAAAACAATGTATGCATCATTCCTTGACCTACTAAAAGTAAATACAAATAAATATGCATCAATGAGAGATGAACTTTGAATTTAAATTGCTTTTAGAGAGAGTAATCACACGTTCTCAATAAAACTTTTCTTAAATATTGAAATTCGAAACTCGAAAAGTATTTGTTTATGCACAAATTTGTTCATTCGTGGTTCTGCTTCTATGGGAAGACGTCCATTTTCATTAGCAGTGGCATTTTGAGTAGGAAGCATACCAATATGAAATTTCAATTGAAATGCAAAGCCAAGACTTTATTAACTGCACTGCCTTATGCTTTAAAAGTTTTAAGATATTTCTCTGAATGATACCTAAAGACGACCCATTGGAATAAAAATCCCAACATGTCCAAGTAAAGGTGAAGGCATATGCGTAATTTTGGTATTAGAAGGTCTGGATTCTTCCAAGTTAACCACGTCTACTGAATTAGTTGCTTGTGTTGCAGGATAAGTGACTCCACCAAAAAGGATTGCATATTGACCTAGTTTAAGTTATAAAGAAAATCAACAATTCAGATTTTAGCCTTGTAAGCGAGTTTATCTTGCAAATGCATACCAATTTGTACTTGACAGTGTTCATAACGTTGGATCTTTAAATCTCCAACATTTTTCCAATTTCCATCTTCAAAGAAACAAATATCCCTTCCTGTATTCATCATATTATCTCCAATGCTTGGTTTTGTAACACCACCAAGGACAAAAACTTTGGCTTTATATTTAAGCGTTGTATGCAAATATCTGGGATTTGGTAATGATTTCTTTTCCAAAAATCTGAAAGGATTAGATTGGAATTAAGTGTACATGTTTGTTGAGATTGTGAGATTTACCTATTTGTAACAGGATCAAAAAGAGTTACAGAATCAATTGCAGATTCCTCTCCATATTTTATTTGTCCACCAATTATACAAACTGAATTTACAACATTAGCAACGGACATATTCATCCTTGGAACTGGCATTGACCCAAGGATTTTCCAAGTATTAGTCTCGGGATCATAAGATTCATAAGAACTGAGCACTCTGAAATACGTGCAGTATTCAGTTAAGTTTGTAAACTTATCTGTAGCAGATTAATTTTGTACTGTTTTTCTTACTTTTGCCCTTCCCCTAAGCCTCCAAACACGTAGATTTTTCCCCCGAATAAAATGTAACCAAATTTGGATCTTGGGACATTCATATCTTGTAAAACTTCCCAAATTCCAGTGGTTATATCCAATTTCCATGTACTAGAAACATGATATTCTGGCAGTTGCTCTTCGCTAAGACGTTGCAAATCGGATCCACCTTTAATTATTGAAATCAATGAACTGGACGTTGAGGATTCAATGGGTTAATAAGACTACGTACCAAATACAATGATACTTTCTTGAATATAAACTGCTCCAAAGTGAACCCTTGGTTCTGGTAATATTCCCATAGGTAACCATTTTCTACTGATCATGTTATATTGTTGAATTTCTCTACCACTATTAGATGCACTCCATTTTTTCCCTGGATTCCAACCTCCTAATATAATAATTGCATCCGTATTTTCCAATGTTAACTGTTTAACTTTTGGTAAAGGAAATGTTTTAATGCTGCAGAGAATAGATCAAAATCAATATTAATTATGAAAAAATACAAGGAAATGAACTAATTACTTGTTCTGATGCTTGAATACTTGAGTTTCTGCTTCGAGTTTCCTTGAACTAGCCTTTCTGTAAGCTTCACGCTGTACAAGATAACGCTTTCTCTCTTTCCAACCTCGAAACTTTGATTGAATTAGCGTGGCTGCATCGACTTCCTCTTGCGACCAATTCATTTGTCCCCATTCCCCAACATTTTCATCATCAGTCTTGGAACTCTCATCGCTGTCTTCCTTAATTTTCAATTCTTTAAGTTCAGCTTCAACTTCATTCAAGGTTTGAGTTCCAGTTTCCTTGAGTCTAAGTAAGCGAGGAGACTTTGGATTTCTTTTCATTTTTTCTTCATCACTTTCAGTCCAGTCATTCATTTCATTTTCTTTTTCAAAATTTGATGCGTAATTTTCTCTGGGTGAAAGTTGGTTTGGACTTTCACTGAACTCCTCGCGACGCCGAGAGTATTTTCCTCGTCTTTTAGAACGAGCTTCATAATAGTGTTTAGGTGGTGGTGGTAAAGTTGGGGACTTTGCATTTCTATTTGAAACATTATTATGAGTTCTATGTCCTCCATGTTGAGAACTGTGATGTTTGTGTCTATGATCATAACGACTTCTTTCATTTGCTTTTCTATTAGAATCAGAATCACTAGAATCATCACAATCAGAATCTGGTTTCACCAGTTTATCATTCACTCCCAACTGTGCTCCGTCTGGATTTGCGACAATTAATGCAAATATATTGGTCTGGAAGATAACCTATACAACATGATAACTACTGAAAATTTGTTCTTAAATAAAATGTTTTTGAAGTTTGTACCTTACCATCTTTGGATGGATTTCATAATTTCCATTAGCATTCAGAATGAAGGGAAACATATTTTCACGACATCCTTGATTACTAACTTGGATCTATAAATAAAAAATGGATGCATTTGATATGAGTACAGATTTAGAATTAAGTATATGCAATTAACTTTTAACCTCAAAGTTTTGGTCAGGATTACAACATGATTCTGGTTCTGTACATCGACTGTAATCGCTTCTCTCAGTTGTTTGACAAGAAGTTGAGACGCCTTTACATTTATTTGCTTCTTTATGATGGTGACATGTTTCCACTTTTGGTTGGCACTGCTTAGTTGGTTTACATCTTGTAGGAATTGTAACTTCAATTTTTCTAGTTCTGGAACCGGACCGCGAATCATTGTTGGGATAATTTGATCTTGGGGTATTAAAATTGTTCCTCTCATCTTCACTGTTGATGTTTCTGCTTTTGATTCGCTTGTTAGCACTTCCTTTTGATTTTGTTCCAGGATTTTTCAGATCTGTATCACTCCACTTCACAGAATTTTCTTCAAATGAATTTTGATGTGTTTCATTGTTACGATCCGCGTAATGTCCTTTCGAAGCTTTATTACTCATATTTCTTGAGAAATCAATATTATGTTGGGAATCGTCTTCTTCCAAATCAGTTAATGACCCAGATTTACGCTGTTATTCAATTGTAACCATGGAAACCATCCATGTCATGCTTGTCACTATGTAAACCAGGACAGAGTGATAATGATTGTTTATTGTGGACTTCAAATGAAATTGAGATCTTCATTTGAAATCCAAAATAAACAATCATTATCACTCAGTCCTTCATCGTGAGCAGACGGTTGAAATCTTTCCCTGAGAATTGTCAACAAATTGAAGTAAAATCAAAAAAATTTAAAATTTTTAACAATTTTTTTTTTACATACCTGATTATTTTGTTAAGGTGTGGTTATATTCTTCATAATTAAATACAAATCAACTTCAAACTTCTAGAACAATTATCCAGTAGTCTGCGAAGCACAGAATGTCTACTGTCTGCTACAAATGTGGGGATGGGGAACGTCGTTGGTGGCCTAAGGCACAAGTTAGTAATTAAAAACTTACGGTTTGAATGTAAATTGGAATGCCTGTTGATCTTTTTAAAATTGCTACACCCTCATCATCCAACTCAAAGAAACTATCCTCATCTGCAGGATGCGTAATAATTGTAGGTTTGTTAGTAGTCTGCTATAATTTTCAACTGTTAAAGTCAAGTAAATTCAAAAATTATTAGTCGAAAAGAATGTAAGCATAACTTAGCATACCTTTCCCTATCATCAATCATTGACTCATCTCGTTGTGCAAGGATGATTCTTCGTACAATTAGGGCTGTATTTTGTAATAGGCACGGTAGCTCTACGTAGTGTAGTTAAAATTTTTAAAATGTTGCTACTTAACTAATTCATTCTTTGTTTATAAATTATAACTTATTGAATTTTGGGGACTTGGCGTCTTTCGATGTGACCAGCTTAGAATTCTTTGCGTTTGACAATAAATTATCATCGGTATTATCTTCTTCGCTGCTGCTATTCTCATCATGTTCCATTTTCTCCAATGCTTCCATATCATAAATAGAATGTTTCCCTTTTCCCATCATTTCCTTTCCGTAATAGTTCTTACATTCTAAAACATTCTTTGGTAGGTCACAGAATCCAGTTTTTGGGTTGAAAACTTTGCCAATTGGACAACCTCCTAATCTGGGTTACCGTCCATTAAACAGATAAAGAATTTTCGGCAATATGTTGGATGTGCATGACGATCATGTTCTCCAAATCTTAATCTGGCAAATCTTTGGTTTGCATTTGGACATTTGAAGTTAAGCACCGATGATGCTGAGCATTCTTTTCGGGTTGACAGGTCAGGATGCATGCAGGTCCCTTTGGCTGTATCAAACATAATACCTTCTGGACATGTTTTCTCATAAGCAACTCCTTCCAAGCAATGATAAAACTTTTGATAAGAATTTTCAGTAGGAAATGCTTCAAATCCATTGGATCTTTCACAATTTACATCGGTGGATTGTTTCGGCTGTAATTTAGGTGTTTTAGAACAACCAGCATTATGTGGATAGTCACACATCTAATTGCTTCAGAAAACACAAATCCATCATCACACAATCGCTCGGTCAATTTCCCAGCTTTTCCACATTCATGATATTTATCACATTGCTCGGAGTCACTGATGTAATAGGATTGATTTTTAGGTTGACATTTTTCTGCAGGATCCCCGAGAACTGGAACATTTGGTAATAATGTTGTGGCTAATAATTGGACCTTGACCTGAGAATAATAATAATTTAATATACAACTTCGCATCTTTTTTACCTACTTAACCTTAATTAAGTGATTATGATTACTTACTCATTATTTCATCTCGTCGATTTCCATACATTGAATTATTTGATTCAAACCGATCACATGGAATTAATCTTTCAGCTAATGGATTCATTGTCTAAACACAATTACCAAAATTACCACGTAAATCATTCGTATTCAGAAATTCTTCACATTATCTATATGATTCCTTCATGTCCTCGTACTGTGTCATTGAGACCAAAGTCGGAAGGTCACACCGACTCCATCGAAAGTTTTCATGCTCATATGATAATCTAATTGGAACTTGAGGATCCTTTACTTTGGCAGTCCAGTAAATCACGTATTTGGGGTTATAGTTCATTAGGGTTTCTTGTTGACGGTATTTTATTGCGGGTTAGGTTTACTTGTATCGCCTCTGCATTTGTATTTTTCATTACAGTTAAAGCTGCCTTCGGCTGAAGACCGTAGAATGGACAGGGGTTATTGAACTGTTTACGGAACCATTCCTTCGATGAGTTTCAATAAGCTTGTTAGTATTGATTGCGTTCTAGCATAAGTTCCAACTTGGCAAATCATATTCTGGACACACGTTTGAAATTGAATGACAGTTAGAACAACTTGAGCTAATTGATTAAGTTGGTTTTCTTGTGGTGATCCACCGGTTGCACTAGTGTCACGACGAAGTTTCTTACCAGTAATTGTTTACTTGATACTTGAGCACATGTTCAAATTTAGCTTAATTCATTATCACAATTGGCACAATAATTGTTACACTTACTAAGAATAAATGAAAATGATGAATGAAATGAAATGCTATGAGATGAAATTTTAGTTATACTGTTTACTTTTACTACTTATAGCCACACGTGTCTCCGTGTTGTCAGCAGCCTCTCTGTGAAGCTTGCCTTAAGGATCCACGCAATTTCATCGACTGGTTTTTTCCAAGGACCGGGACCAATGTCATTGAAAATGTTGCATTATGGGAGTGCCATGTTGGAGGTACCAACTGCAATGATCCTGTATCCAGGATCATCCCTTGTTTGAGCGTAACTCGTCCCCTTGGGAGTGATTTAGGGATGCACCGTGCATGTGTTACTTTGGTTCGCCAAGAGAACCAAGCTTTATACGAAGCTAGTTCCCACCAGAGTGGGTTCATCTATCCTTGTAAGGCTAAATTGTATTGTACTGTAACTAGTACTGTAATAGTAATGTAATGTATTGTAATGTAATGTTGTAGATATATTCCGAGGAGCAGGAGGCCCTGGAAACCCTCCGGCTATTGTAGGAGTTGCAGTTGCAAATGGACAGGCACAGCAGGATGAAGCTGATAATGCTAATGAAAATGTTAATGAATGAGAATGAGCCCAAGGCTAAAAATACTACTACTACAACTATGATTTAATACAATACAAATACAATTTTTCAATTAATCTTTTTTTCAAAATTAATATGCATCAAATAATTTTAATTAATAAATAGTGAACGAGTAATTTAAAGTCATTTAAAATCTAGTTTATTAATTAAACATACGAATTGATTGACTAGTGAAATGGTCAAATGAATAGTGTCAATTATGTGAATGTGAGTTGATATTTGAATTCCTTAGATCATCATCATCAACATGACAAGCAGTACAAGTACCTACAAACCCCAGCCTCGCCTAGTTTTCCGTACTCATTCAGCAAATTCCGCTCCAATCATGCAACAATTTGTTGCAGGGCTTAAATCAAAACATGAAGAAGTACGGAATAAAGCTGCAAGGGATTTATATCATTATGTAAGTTCAGTAATTGGCGTAGGCGTATCATCTTCGTTTCGGCACAGTTTTACTGAAAGGTTTCTAATTAAATTACCAGGTTACAACGGAACTTCGCGAAGTTTCTGTTGAAGAGCTGTCTTCGTTCCTAGATGAATTTAATCATCATTTATTTGATATGGTCTCCAGTCAGGATAGCAATGAGCGTAAAGGAGCTATTATTGCTATTGGTAAGATTAGATTAAGAAAGTTATACGAACGCTATGACTATGATAATGATACGATTTGTGATTATCATTTTCCAGAAAGTCTTATTGGCGTAGACCTTGGAAATGTTTCAACAAGAATATCCAGATTTGCTAATTACCTTCGGAATACATTCCCATCGTCTGATATTGAAGTTATGGAAATGGCTGCAAAAGCTGTTGGAAAGCTAGCATTAGTATCTGGAACTTACAGTACGGAATATATTGATGTAGAAGTTCGCAGGGCCTTTGAATGGTTAACTGGTGATCGTCATGAAGGAAAGCGATTGGCAGCAGTAAGGGCTTTTACGATTAAAAAAGGGCTTTTTTCTACGTATAATTAACTAATTCATTATGCTAATTTCTATTAATTTCTACTAATTAGGTCTTAGTTTTACGAGAACTAGCAACAGCAACCCCAACATTCTTTTTTCAACAAGTTCAACAATTTTTTGAAGTTATATTCAATGCTATTCGGGATCCAAAACCCCATATTCGTGAAGGGGCTGTAAATGCCCTTCGTCAAGCCCTCATTGTCACAGCTCAACGTGAAAATATCTTAACACAAGCCCATTGGTATACACATACATATAAAGAAGCTAAGGCAGCATTTAATGAAGTGACGGTTAAGGAACGCGGTGTTACCAAAGAAGATAAAATTCATGGGAGTTTACTTGTGATTAATGAACTGCTCCGAATAAGTAATAATGAATGGGAACGAACCTATAATGAACTCAATCTTGATTCTGGGCAGGAAAAGAAGAAAGAAACTAAAGAATCATTTTTTAAATCTAAACGAGCCCAATCATCAACTAATTTCCCAAAACTAAATCAACTTGAAACTCAAGCTATTGTCCTTTGTGAATCTGCAGCATGTAAACGTTTACTATTGGAAAATTACAATGACATTTGTAAAATGGTGCTAGAATGTCGAAATTATAAACATTACCATGTTCAAAATACTCTTTTAGTTGTGCTACCAAGGCTTGCTGCATTCAATGTCCAAGGATTTTGTCATCAACAAGGGTAAGGAAACCAATCGAAGTATTTTGGACTATATGTATTTTAAGCGTTATTCAAAGGTATAATTCTATTTTCACAGTGCATCATTTCTCCAACAAACCATGTCGTTCCTAATCTCAAGTTTGCGTATGAAGGAGAAATCCGATGCGTTTGTTACAATGGGATTAATTGCACTTGCTGTCAAAGGAAACATTAAGCAGTATTTGGTACGGATTCTGGAAGTTGTCCGTGCAGTTTTACCAACAAAGGTATGCGTAGTTAAGAAGGATTTTATTACTAATTTCAACATTCATCAATTCTTTTGTAGGATACCAAGCGTACAAACGTTAAGTTTGATCCTTCAGTTTTCACATGCATCACACTACTGACTAGAGCTACTGGAACACAAATTAAGTCTCAGTTGAGTGAAATGTTGGATCAAATGTTAGCAACTGGCTTAAGTCCAAGTTTAACTACTGCCCTAAAGGAAATACAAGATCAAATCCCCAGTCTAAAGAAAGAAATTAATGAAGGTCTATTAAAAATCCTTTCCCAAATCCTAATGAATCAACCATGGAGACATCCAGGAATGCCAAGACCTTTGAGTATTGCATTGAATCATGAACATGAAAGTAGCAATATAGTTTTGGCATTGGAAACATTAGCTAAGTTTGATGTTGATGGTAAGAAATAAAGCAAATTAGTAAAATAAAAACCTAATCTAAACAACTTAATTATGTAATTTTCAGGAAACAGCTTGATTCAATTTGTAAAACATTGTGCAGATCACTTCCTAGTTTCCGATGTTAAAGACATACGGCTTGAAGCAGTTCGTACTTGTTGTACTCTGCTCAAGCAAGCTATACTGGTAAACAGATTATAATAATATTTTTAGCAAAATGTAAAATAAATTGGTAACCAATGAAATTATTAATGAAATTGTTCAGGGATTGGAAGGGAGATACAGTCATACTGTAACTGTTACTGTTTCTGATGTGTTGAACAAATTATTGGTCGTCGGGATAACAGATTCAGGTGAGGAAATGATTTTCTAATATGATGTTTTGTTCCATGTAGCTTAATAACGTTCTTATTTGAATTAAATAGATCCTGAAGTTCGATTCTCAGTTTTGGAGAATCTAGATGAGATATTTGACTCCCATTTGGCTCAACCTGAGAACTTATCTGCTCTATTTGTATTGCTTCAAGACGAAGTTTTCGAAATTCGTGAAATGTCCTTATGCACAATTGGCAGATTGAGTGTTATCAATCCAGCATATGTTTTACCTGGTTTGAGGAAACTTCTTATTCAGGCTAGTTGCGCTGAAAACTCTTAGTAATAATTAAATTACGTTATTTGATTATTTATGTTTGGATTATATAGATTTTGACTGAACTAGAATATAGTGGTATGGGAAGGAACAAAGAACAATCAGCTCGAATGTTAGGACATTTAGTGGCTACATGTCCAAAGCTAATAAGATGTTACCGTGAACCAATATTAAATGCCCTTGTACCTAAATTAAAGGATCCAGATCCAAATCCAGGTGTTGTTATCAATTTATTAGTGACACTAGGGGATTTAGCTCAGGTTAACTGTCAAACTTTTTATTTTTTGCATCTGTTAAGCAATGTAACCAATTTAAAACTTATATTGAATAGGTCTGTGGTCAAGAACTGATACCAAGCGTACCTGAATTACTAACAATACTATTGGAAATGTTGAGTGATTCTGCTGCTCCAGCCCAACGTGGGTATGCTTTATGGACCTTAGGACAATTGGTTGAAAATACTGGATGTGTTATTACACCATATCAAATGTTTCCTACCCTGTTAGACACATTACTTGGATTTTTAAAGACTGAGCAACAACAGTTTGTGAGGTAGCATAAATGTAATAAAATTAGTCATTTGGTGTTAAAATTGTCTGGATCTAACTTGAAATGATTTATTATTGTAGACGTGGGACAATCCGGGTCCTTGGTTTACTTGGTGCATTGGATCCATATAAACATAAAATGCATTTGGGACAGATTGATGATGAAGGAAATGCAACTGCATTGGTGTCTATGACTGATCCTGCTGCTGAAGTTGAAAGTGTTCAAGGTAAATTAACATAGTTAATAGTTAAATTGTATTTCTGTACTAATATTGTGTTTGTTTGTATTTTTATTAGAAATGAATACAAGTGAAATGTTAATTCATATGTCAAATTCAACTCTCGATGAATTTTATCCAGCAATAGCTATAGCTACACTTATGAGAATCATAAGAGACAACACGCTAGCTCAACATCATCGATCTGTAGTTGCTGCTGTCACATTTGTTTTTAAATCCTTAAATATTTCATGTGTGACCTATATACCACAAGTAATCCCCTGCTTAATTCAAGTCATTCGTACAACGGAAATGCAGTATAAGGATTTTCTGTTTCAACAACTGGGAATGTTAATTGCAATTGTTAAACAACATATAAGGAATTATTTGGTTGATATTTTTAATCTAATTAAGGTAAGGTTGTTGTTGCTTCTAGCATTTGAATTCAATATTTGTAACCAAGTTGTGCATTATATTCCAGGAGTTTTGGATGATTAATCCCTCGTTGCAGTTGACCATTATCCTTGTTGTTGAGCAAGTAGCCTTAGCACTTGGTTCGGAATTTAAAATTTATTTAGCTCAGTTAATTCCACAGATCCTTAAAGTGCTCGTTCATGATTCCACTAAAGATAGAGCTGTTACAGCAAATGTAAGTACTCAATCTTCACATGAATCACCTCATGTTTTTAAAGATTCCAAAATTATTTCATTTGGTTTATTTATTATTCCACTATTTTTAGCTCCTAAATGCACTTCAAAAGTTTGGAACCAATTTGGATGAATTCCTCCATCTCCTTATACCACCAATCGTGAAATTGCTGGATTCTCCTGATGTTCCTATTAATGTTAAGAAAATTGTGTTGGAAACCTTGGAACAACTTAGTTCAACGCTAAACTTTTCAGATTTTTCATCCAGGATCATTCACACTTTAGTTCGAACTTTAGACACTTATCCGGACCTGAGAGAACCAGCCATGGATACCTTAACTAGTCTTGTTCATCAGTTCCGCTCCAAGTTTCAAGTATTTATTCCAATGATTCATAAAACCCTAAAGAAACATAATATCAAACATAGTCGATATGAAACACTTATTCTAAGCATTAGTAAATCGGAAGACTTAGAAATTGTAACTAGAATCAAAAGTACACGTATACTACCCAGACAAATGGGCTTAACTGCTGCGGATACAACGAGTATAAATAAGGTAAAACAAACATATATTTTTTAGAGAAAAGATTCAGTTTTAAATGTAATTCTATTGATTATTTTAGTTTCATGTTTCAACGGCAAATCTTCAAAGAGCTTGGACTGCAACAAGAAGAGTTTCAAAAGATGATTGGGTTGAATGGCTTCGTCGATTATCGATTGAGTTTCTTAAAGAATCACCATCTCCATCCCTCCGTGCTTGCCATAATTTAGCCCAAACTTATGCCCAATTACCCAAAGACTTATTCAATGCTGCATTTGTTTCCTGTTGGACCGAACTTCAAGAAGAACAACAAAATGAGTTACTTGTCAGTTTAAAACAAGCATTGAAGCAAGAAGACTTACCTGAAATTACACAAACTTTATTAAATCTTGCTGAATTTATGGAGCATTGTGATAAAGGGCCTTTACCACTTGAAGCAGAGTTTTTAGGAGAACGAGCTCTTGTTTGCTGTGCGTATGCCAAAGCTTTACACTATAAGGAAGTACAATTTCAGGAATCTCCATCTTCTGAAGTACTAGAAAGTTTAATTAGTATTAATAATAAACTACAGAGCAAGGAAGCAGCTGCAGGTATATTTTCAGATTTGAATTTATTTGAAATGCCAACCTATTCATTTGAATCATTTTTGCATTAGGGTTGCTGGATTATGCTAAGAAGAATTATGCTAGTAACATTAAAGTTCAAGAACAGTGGTATGAGAAACTCCATGATTGGGAAAAAGCCCTAGAATCCTATAGAGAAAAACAAGAGAGTAGCCCAGATGACATTGAGTTAACAATTGGTCAAATGAGATGTTTAGAAGCCTTGGCTGACTGGAGTAGCCTTGAAGAACTAGCAAGATCCCAATGGAACAAGGCAAATGATAAGGATAAGAATAAGATGGCATCCATGGTTTCAGCTGCAAACTGGGGTTTAAACAAATGGGAACAAATCGAGAAATATGTACAGTTCATTCCTAGAGATACACAGGATGGTACATTTTATAGAGCTTTAATTTGTATACATAAAGGAGACTATACACAAGCTGAAAGTGTAAGTCTAAATTAGATAGAAACTTATATAACTAAAGTCTAATGAACTATAAACATTTAGCTTATTGATTCTGCACGAGACATTTTGGATACAGAACTAACTGCCATGTCAAGTGAAAGCTACCAACGAGCTTATAACTCAATGGTCACTGTACAAATGTTAGCTGAATTAGAAGAAGTCATCCAATATAAAATCATTCCGGAAAGAAGAGAAGCCATTAAGCAAATGTGGTGGGAGAGACTCAAGGGATGTCAACATGTTGTTGAAGATTGGCAAAAAATTCTTCAAGTTCGATCAATTGTACTATCTCCACAGGAGGATGTCAATACACAATTGAAATTTGCAAGTCTTAGTAGAAAGAGTGGACGACTTGTAAGTGAGCCGCCTGAACTTAACAATTGACATTTATTTTTAACTGTTTCTTCTGATGGTGATTTATACCCTTGGTTTTTCAGAAACTATCCTACAATATTCTATCGTCGTTGATGACTTCTGCTGATTGTCCTAAAGTTACATATGCCTACAGTAAATATTTATGGGCTTATGGAGAACGTGAAAATGCAGTTAGACAGTTATCTAGCTTTGCTTCTCAATGTATCAAAGATACTTCGGAAAGTACACAAAAACTTTTAGCTCGTTGCTTTTTAAGACTTGGAGAATGGGAAGAAACCATGCAAGGATTAAAAGAAGATAATATGCCTAATGTTCTACGATTTTATAACCGTGCAACAGAGTTTGATAAAAGTTGGTATAAAGCATGGCATGCATGGGCATATACAAACTTTGAAGCTGTACTCCTTAGTAAGAACTTGGAAACACCAAACCCAAAACTTCCAACGGGGGTGGTAAGTATCAGAGGTATTTATCTGAAGTGTTAAATTTTAGCCTAACTTTTAAATGTGATTTTAGACGCCAGGTTATATTGCACAATATGCTGTGCCTGCTGTACAAGGTTTTGTTAGATCCATTAGTCTAAGTTCAACAAGAGGATCAAGTCTACAAGATACACTTCGGTTGCTAACTCTATGGTTTGATTATGGCCAATGGAATGAAGTTTATGATAGTTTGGTTGAAGGGATTCGGACAATTCATGTTGACAATTGGTTACAGGTAAGCATTTGCATGACATTTAGATTGCGATAAATCGTTAATTAATACAATTTTCTGCAGGTGATTCCCCAACTGATCGCCCGGATAGACACTCCTAGACAACTCGTCAGCAAACTTATCCAAAACTTATTAACAGATATTGGGAAATGTCATCCACAAGCTTTAATTTACCCACTAACTGTTGCTGCTAAATCTTCATCCCCTGCCAGGCATTTGGCTGCTGAACTTATACTTAAGAATATGTCACAACATTCTGAAAAACTAGTTGGTCAAGCAATGCTTGTTAGTGAAGAGTTGATTCGAGTTGCTATTCTCTGGCATGAAATGTGGCATGAAGGATTGGAAGAAGCCAGTAGACTTTATTTTGGTGAAAGAAATGTTAATGGAATGTTTCAAGTTTTAGAACCCCTACATCAAATGTTAGAACGTGGTCCACAAACTATTAAGGAAACTAGCTTTAATCAGGTTGGAATCTGTTAAACGTTGAAATAATAAATATTTAGGTAAAGCAAATTCAAAATGTAATCCTTGTTTTGTTTATTTAGGCCTATGGTCGAGATTTAACTGAAGCTCAAGAATGGTGTAAACGATACAAAGTATCTGGAAATCTTAGAGATTTAAATCAAGCATGGGATCTTTATTATCATGTCTTTAAACGCATATCGAAACAGTTACCACAACTTATAACGTTGGGTAAGTCAAACATCTTTCATTCGTGATCCAATGTCTACTTATTAATTTTAATATTTTTTATTTTAAATCATCCTACAGAACTTCAATATGTTTCACCTAAACTGCTGAAACACAGGGATTTAGAATTAGCTGTACCTGGATCCTATGTTCCTGGAAAACCAATTATTCGGATTGCACAAACTCAGAGCTTCCTCCAAGTAATTACAAGTAAACAAAGGCCAAGGAAGCTTTGTATTACAGGTAAAGATTTATGCTGCAAACTACAATTAGTGCAAAATACTAATCTTTCATTTTACTTCCTTAGGATCAAATGGGAAGGATTTTGTATACCTTCTCAAAGGCCATGAAGATTTAAGACAAGATGAGCGTGTGATGCAGTTATTTGGTTTAGTAAATACATTACTGCTTGGGGACCCTGAAACTTTTAGAAGGAATTTAACTATTCAGGTAAGAACAACGTTGTACAATATTTAATGCGTTGAATAAACTTTTACTTAATCTTGATTGACTTTTAATGTT
Source organism: Xenylla mediterranea (assembly GCA_034700645.1). NCBI lineage: Eukaryota > Metazoa > Arthropoda > Collembola > Poduromorpha > Hypogastruridae > Xenylla > Xenylla mediterranea. The sequence goes on along the minus strand of JAQGCY010000503.1, from coordinate 805 downwards.
TTAGCGTTATGCTGTGATTCCTTTATCAACAAACTCTGGACTAATTGGATGGGTTCCACATTGCGATACTTTACACACCCTTATTCATGATTATAGAGAAAAGAAGAAAGTGCTTTTAAATATTGAGCATAGAATAATGCTTCGTATGGCTCCAGATTTTGATCACTTAACACTGTTACAGAAAGTTGAAGTTTTTGAGCATGCACTGAAGTAAGTATTCTGGTTCTGTTGTAAGAGTAATTTGTCTTTTGTGTAAACAACGTTCTAACAAAACTTTACGAATTTGTTATTAATAGCAGTTGTGCTCCTGGAGATGATCTAGCTAAACTTCTCTGGTTGAAGAGTCCTAGTAGTGAGGTACGATCCCATAACATTTTTTGTTACAGTCTATTACAAAAACAAATTCTAAATTAATTTTTCAGGTTTGGTTTGATCGACGCACAAACTATATCAGATCTTTAGCTGTTATGTCAATGGTTGGATATGTTTTGGGACTCGGCGATCGACATCCAAGTAACCTCATGTTGGATCGGCAAAGTGGAAAAATAATCCATATTGATTTTGGTGATTGTTTTGAAGTGGCAATGACCAGAGAAAAATATCCTGAAAAAATACCATTTAGATTGACTCGGATGTTGATTAATGCTATGGAGGTGAGAAAGGTGTTTGCTTTAAAATAAAAAAACCTATCCATACATGTTAAAGGGCCCGACCTAAAGTAAATTTAGAGTTTTAGCCCGACCCAAGTTGTCTTGACAACGGGTCATGGGCTATTGTGATGATCACGGCCGTGTATGTATATACA
>JAQGCY010000502.1:0-16838 GCA_034700645.1 Xenylla mediterranea | reverse complement strand
AAATCAACAAAGTGGCTGGACACGAAGAAAAAGAAAAAAAAGAAAAAGAACGGAGTCAACAATTATAAAGTATAGATTTTAATTATATAGTAGTTTTCCTAGCCGTTTGGAGTGATTTGAAATTATAAAAATATTTACTGTGCATTGTCATTTAGCTGAAGATATTTTATGTATGTACATTTTTGAAATCAATCATAACTCATATAATGAATTCAAAATATTTATAGATGTTGCTCTACAAAAAATAAAATAAAAATCTGTGTCTTGTGTCCATTTGCGATATAAAAATAAAAATCTGTGAAAGGTAAACTAAGCCTACACAGAACAAAAGTAAAAGTTCTTGGATCTTGGTGTTATATACTCTGCTGCTGTGCCATGTGAAACATCAAATAATCTTGCAAAACTATATTTTTGCAAACAGTTTTTTATAAAATTTCATTTCACAGAAAAATGATTCCAAAATATCTGCAGGACAATCCGGAATGAACTTCAAACTTTGTCCTTTTGAGAAATTAAAATGGATCCAAAAATGCTATAAGCGGTTCTAGATTTCCGTGGTTTGAAGTATGTATAAAATGAATATGAACACTTCAGCTTGAACTGCAGTAGTAGGAATGAGTTGAGTTTAGTTTTTAACTAAGTCTGAAGCGTGCTGCAGGCAAATTATTTACTTTTTACTCAGGTGGAAAGCCTAACCATCAACACTTTACAATTACGAAAATTCACGGTTTTCATAAACAGTTTTAGAAAAGAAGATTTTTAGAAAATGTACAGTCATGTAGAATGAAAATGGTTCATCTGCAAACAAATTCTCAGTTTCAACAACTGACAACAAGCATAAATAATATATTTCGTCAAAATATGATTTAAAATGAATGGGAAATATACTAAAAATAAACTTGCGTTTGAAAAATAAAATATTAGCTATGTTGACAAAAGGCTACATAAAGTATTAATATTAAAGACAAGGTTTCATTTTTCACGAGATATAAATAAAATGTAATGCTTTGTAAGAATATACTAGAACTTTGTATTCATTAAAAGTTGAACAAATTAACATGTACTGTACATTTTAAGTTTAAAGTTTCCTAAGAGAAAGACAATGACAATTCCATTAGGTTTAATTGAATTATTCTATACGTCATATCATACTATACTAAAAGCTTTTCATTTTGATTAGCGTAAAGTCAAGTAAGAAAGAGAATCTACAATTCTATCTCATTTTACAACGTTAGGTTTAATAATTTAACTTCGACTTAAGAAAAGTTTCTTGGAAATGGAAGATGTGCCATTCTTTCATTTTATAATGGTTCAGACATTACACTAAACTTGAGATAATTATAATATGAAGTTCGCTGTTTAAAATGTAAGAATAAAAGTTTAAGGAGGAACCTCATAAATTACATAAATTACATTGACCATGACCAAAATGCATATGAATCATTAATTAAGCAACTAAGCTTCCAATCACGACCAATATGAAAAAATCATCCGCATTCATCGAGTGCTGAAAACAAATGCTAAACAAAAAATAAATGCATATATGCCAAATTAGAATCCAATAGTCTGGAATGTATTCAAATACAAAATTTGTTCATACAGTATTTGTAATTAATCATTCAACTCAACAACTTCGTGAAATCAAGCATGATGCGGATTTTTTCTATATTAAATTTAGACTGTGAAGGTAACTTGAAATTTTAAGTTTAGAGTTTAATCGGTTTTGAATGACCAGTTTCTGCAGAGTAATTTACAATTAATATGCATAACACAAAAATACCAATTTGTTTAAATTTGAAATTCATGAAAACATCATTAGGTTTCCTATCTATCGTGATGTCTTCACTCCACTCTCCACTCGTTAAAAGTTCTGGCTTTAAAGTGTTCACTTTGAAGTTGAAAATGATGTTGTTTAGCTGGTTTGTTTACTAAACACCAAAACTGATTTTGTTTACTTTTAGGAGTTAGGGTTCTTTTTCTTTAATTAAAGGTTTGCCCAATTACAAAATGCATTGCATCTAACCAAAAAAAATGTGAAAACTATTCATCAGACAACGCTATTTTCAAGTCAAATATTGCATTCGTATAAAAGGCCACAGTATATAAAAAATAAGCTATGAGCACCCCATCATAATCCGGATTTTTTGATAATTCTCTATTCGTGATTTTAAGCTTTAAACTCATAAGAGTTCATCTGCTTTAATAAGCGAATTAAAGTAATAATCACAGAACTAGCATCTATTGTCTAGTCATGCATATTTTATAACCGAAACACCAAAAGAGCACATTTTACTGTTATGTCATGTCATTTTAATCTTGCAATATCTGTCTGTATGGAGGTTATGAAAGATTCACTTTTAAGTTTTCGTTGTACGAATTATATTAATGTATGCTTTATGTAATAGGATCATCCACACACACATACACTAATCAGAAAATTCCGACTTTATAATTCCAAATTCAATTTTGCTACTATTTCCGTGTGCTTAACTTTAACTCCCAGGAATTTTGCGGTATTTTCCATCTCATAATCGGAATTACTAATTTAAATATATTAAACTAAACATTTTGCACAGTTATTTCAACATTTAAACATCCTTTTTTCTTTCTTTTGAATAGAACAGCTAAGCTAATCAGAGTTATCATATAAGCGGATAAATACATTATATCAATAGTCAGGTATTTTTTTAGTTCCCATAACCAAATGTCATACTGAACTTGTGTTATGTTACGACTTAACGACTACAAGACTTTAAGACTACATGCTTCTTCCTGTTGCTTGTTGAATTCTTGAATTATTAAATACTGTTAAAGAAAACCACAATACAATAGGGAAAACTGTATAATCAATGCTGTAGAGATACGGGAAGAATTCCAAAGTCAGTGAAAGAAAGACATCAAATATTTTGTATGTTCGCCAAGTGGATGGAACTTTGTCTTTATGTTTTGTTTGTTAGGTAAAGTAAAATAAATATGATTTATGAATTGAGATTCACATAGGGCAGGGAAAGGGTTGATATTGTAAAGAATGCATGTTCAATGTTATAAGTTAATGTTTAATGATTATTTATTCCTTACTTGTCCAACACAAAGTCTACCTCAACTACGAACTAACTATGAGCTAACTAACTCCATAAGAACTTTAGATATACCAAAACCAAAGCTAAAAGGTGTTGACAGGAGGGTAAATAATCATAATCACAAAATATCTTGACTTGAGTGAATTAACATTTCATATTCAGTTGACTTTTTATCATTTGTATCATCTTCATTCACAGTCACAGACATAGTTGTACTTGTCAGTCTTGTAGTTATGTAAAGATATCATATTTTACGCAAATATGAGGTGATTCTTGCGAAAGTACAGTTTTCTTCTTCCGTTTATCTGAACGAAAGAGCAAAACGCTAAGGCTACGGCTTGGTTGTCCATATCTAGTCATTCATTCATGGTTTCAATATTACAACATAGTTGATTAATTCAAGTAATAAGTTATACTTAAGTGAATAAAAAAGTTTGTAATTAACTGACCACATCTAAAAGTTTAAAACATAACAGTCATAAACCATAAAGAGTTAAATTAAAATATATCGATTTTAGTTTTTGTTACTGTTGTGTTGCATAAGTTATATTTAAAATTTAAATATTTTGTATCTAACAAAATTATGTATTTCAACTACAAAGGATCTGTGGTAAGTCTACATAATACCAATACAGTAGAATAATGAATCTTCTCCAATTCCCCAATTACTAGTAACCAAACTAATTAGTATCACTAACGAACAAATAATTGCAGATATTAAAACTGCACAAAATGCAATAAAGACAGTGACATATATGCAAGGTATTGAAACATTGAAAGTAACAAAGTTAAAACGAATAGACATGCATGTTGTATTCAAGTAAAAGTATTCTATTTTCCAGTCCAGCTCAACATCAAATAGATTTCCCATTGGGAAAACTTCCTTTTCTTTTGGTCTTGACTTACATTGAATTTTCTCTATGAAATGAATGAGAAATAAGTAGATGTCTTATTTTGTACTTTAGCTTGTAAATACTAGTTCACTTTCTCTCTACAGGATCTCAATTGCTTCCAAGAGAATGATTAAGAGGATATAATTTAATTTAAAGGATCTTGCAATAAATCCATATGCCTTCGTTCGTTTTATTCGTTATATGGAAATAAACTAATTACATAATTTTAAAAAACCAGATTTTCCAGAAATATATGTCAAATTATTTTTTATTCTGGTTTTGACATATTTTTTTCCCAAAAGGTTCTACTGTTCACACTTCAAATAATTCATTCTGGAACGAGTTTATGGTTGGGTGAAAAATGTTTAGAAAATTCAGAGTGCACACCGCAATTTTCCGAGTGTCATCACTCACATAAAATTTGCACGTGTAATCCATATTCTGTTGAAGCAAATCATACAACTTGTCTACAAGGTAAGTAAAAAGTCAAAATAATTTCATTGATGAGAATGATGATGATGATGACTAGTTTCTACCTCATTAAATTTAAAATACAGAATTTTAATTACTGAGGTTATATGTTATTTTGTATAATTTTAATTCTTTTTGCGTCATTCCAAGTTTCCATTGTTTTTGCTCTACATTTAGGTTCTAATTAGTAATTTCAATTTGTCAACCCTGTATTTTCTCGGAAATTTGATACTTTATTTTTATGTTTAAAACTAAAACAATGATGTTGATTATTTATTGACTGGATAACGTGCAAAGCAAAAGCATTATAGGTTTAACAATTTAGAATATTCTCATTACTTTGAAAGGTTATTCCACAGTATTTACTCTTACTGACCTAGAAAGAAAGTAGGAAATTAAAACCGATGCTACATCATTTGCTTATTGCAACGAAAATCCGGAAACAAATAGATAGAATCTTAGAAATTTAAGATTAAACTTATCTATGTAATATTACCAAAACTTTAATCTCTTCCTTCATATCTTACGAGAATTTTGTTTGACATTTTGAAGAGTACTTTACGTTTATATGTATTTCAAGTAGGTTTTGAACTTTGAAGCTTGCAATTTGCAATACAGTAGTTTATCACGCAATTCTCCAGAATTTAAGTACCTTTTATACATTTTTTTCCATATATTCTTCTGAATAATTCATAAAGTAAAAGATTAGCTATTCGTACTCAATGTTATAAAAAACATGCCAACATTTTTTCGCGAAATTCTCCCAAATGGATATTATCAAATGTTACTTAAAATAGAGTTATTGTCCATAGGAATTCTCTAACAAATAAAATGTACTTTACTTGTACAAAAATTGATAATACATTACGCTACGTAAGTATTCAGCTACTCAGCAAGTCGATACCTGAAATGGACCAAGAAAATCATAAACTAAGGCTTAGTTTTTATTATTTTCATTGAAAGATAATACTTCGGATGTTATTGTGTTATTGTATGAAGCTAAGCCTTGGCCTTGGTTAGTTATATTTGATCGAATACAGACCTGCAGAAGTACAGACATTCAGGATACTTTTTTATTATTCTTTTTAATAATCACAGAAGCAAGTAACGTTAAGAAGTCATTTCCTTAACAATTGAGCAGGCTTCCGTAAACTATTTTTATTTTATTTTTTACTAAACCTCGGAAATTGAGTTTCCTTTAGATTTCCCATGTGTGCATTACAAGTTTACATGAAAAGAAAGACGACAACTTGCTTTGGTTTATTCATTCTTTCGTTTCAGCAGTTTAGTACTAAACAGAACTTTAGAATACAGAACTTGTTTCCCTACTCCATGATAAATGTATCTGTTATACTTACATCTACATGGAACGATTTTAGACTTGTAATAATTAAACCGGTAATTAGCAGCAGAACTACAAAAGAGTTTTAAGTAAATGAAAATAGCAAATAGCCTTTGATACAATCGAAATTAAAACACTTGTAAATGGAATGCTAATTAATGAGCTAAAAACATTGTAAATATTGATACTTTGTTTTGAGCTAGGAAATCTTGCTCGGACCGTTCCAAACTTCAAAGGGAATCCAATAAATCTTTTCTACCAAAAAGAGTAAACAAAATGATTTTATTATTTAGACCAGCACAATTTATTTATTTGGTTTGAAGGGTTTTGTTATGTTCTTTCTCCAATAATGCTCTTGAGAGCATCAATCATGGTATGAAATTATTTGGAATTTCAATTGTAAACATAATGGATGAATCTACTTTACATTTTACATTTGGATAATCAATACTTTTAGCTCAAATAAATCATGTTTTGTAAGTTTTATTGGTCTACGTATGACTAGGAGATAAAATTTAATATCTACCGCAGGAAGTACATAAATATCCAGAAGGTTGAATAGAAGAGTCATGGTTTTTGGTTTCAATTTTAATATGGTTCTGAGCTTGATTTTCATGGATTTAATTTAATACTTTCTCTGGAATTATATGAATGAATTTGATACCACATACTTTTAGTTTGGTGAAACGGGCTGTGAAGGGATCAATTTATAGAAAGTGAAAGACGGAGTGAAAATAAAACACTAGTTCCTGTACAAGGACGCTTTTGACATACATAAATTCATTTGGTTAAGTTATACCACATGGAAATGATTTGACAAAACTCATGGCAGTCATTTATTAGGAATCATAAATTCATAAATGCATTAATTCTAGGCAGCTCTTATATTTTGAGGTTTCCATTACATCTCCAATAAAGCTAATAAACCTCAGGGTCATAGTTTACATTTAGAAATACAAAATGCTTGGTAGATTTTGAAATTTATTTGCACAACATAAAGCTCAGTTAGTTTCATACACGAAAAAATCCATTACATTAAATTTCAATTTCAAATTCATTCAAGTTTACCTAGATTTCCATCCATGAAGTAAATAAATACCTAATACCTTCTTATCCTTGTATCAATGCAAATGATGTCCTTTCTCTAAGGAATTTGCATATTTATGCGTGTAGATTCGTATTTCCATTACTTAAATCCAAAATCCACGTTTCTGAATGTAAAGAGAATCGAATAAATCCTATCCTACTACATAATATATATGTATATTTGCACATTAAGATTTACACGAGTATATTGAAACGAGAAGAGTCTCATATTTTATGCATTTTGTTATTGCTCAATTAGAATTTAAATTGTTTGTCTAACGGTATGTCGTATGTACTTTATTACTTTAACTAATCGTGTATTTCAACATATCTGACAGTGACACAGGACTACATTTAGAAACCAATCTTTACAAGGAAATATATGTATAGTACTATGTTAAGCTTTTAAGTCTCGGCTTCGGCAACAAGGTGTTAATAAATGCTAAATCTTGAATTAGAGATCAAAGTCAATTTTAATTCAGATTAGCTGAAGATGAATAAGGAAGAACTTTTCCATCGACTGAATCAACCAGTCAAGAGTGTAAAATTCTTGAATCAAACTTTCATCCATACGTTGATTGGATTGAATTAATTCATCATCAAACAGCTTCAAATTTACAATTACAAAAAAAACTAATCTACATTAATCATATCGATAGCTAAAGAATGGAGCAATTATTTTAATGAACTAATTCAGACTTTACTTTGATCTAAAGTGATGTAATTTGGATTCTTTTTATTTTTTTTCTCTTCCTTTTATTTTTAGGAACACTACTGGGATTTCCTTGTCAAAGTGATGCCCAGTGTGCTGTCAAAGTTCCAAACAGTGGATGTGTTAATGGTGTTTGTGCCTGTGGGACGGGTTTTACAGCGTATCGTAGACATACTTGCCTTTCCCGTATGTGAAACATCCTTATAATAATGAATCTATTTTTGCACTTCTTTTGTCTTCTGCCAATTTATCATTTTTATCTAGACAGGATGTTAGGTTCATTCTTAGGTTTGTTTGTGCTTTTTCTTTTGTGGAAAAGTATCAATACAAAAAGTGTATATTTATGTAATGTGAATGTCCAGTTATACCAGTCCAAGACAGATTTTGTATTCAATGTTAACAATGTACTTAATCCTCGTATAAGTTCGTATTGAACCCATGGAATCATAAGAACTTTAGAAATTGATGAGGCAGCCGTGGTGGACTTAGATGGAATACTGCACTTACTTTAGTATGTTTATTTTTGTGATCAGGATTAGGAATTGGAAAAATCTGTCTAAAAAATTCAAGAACAGTATTATAAATCTAGAATTCAGAACTGTTTACCTCAAGTTCGCCTGTCATTTTCAATCTTTGTTTAGCACAAAGTAGAATTTGGAAAAAGTACTTAAAGTCAAAAAATTTCGGAATTCATTTTTAACCTACTTTAGTGTAATCGGTCATTCCTTCATGTCAGTCAAATTCAGAAGTACCTTTGTTAATGGTCTTCTCCAGTCAAGTCATGGACATGAACATGATACCTCATTAGTTGAAGTTCAACTATTCGCTTGACGCTGTTCGAGTATACGAACTCTAAAAACTGCACGTGCAATTTATGGACAAGAGCATCTTTTGTACTATGCTTAAAATCTAAAATCGATTTGTTTTCATAAAAGATGCTTAATTATATTTCCGGAAAATTTACTTTATTATCCTTGCAGCTGCAAAACTTGGAGAAGTTTGTTTTGAGACTGAACAGTGTACTCTACGAGATCGTGGAAGTTACTGCAAATATGTTGTTCCAAAAGTTTATGGAAGATGTCAATGTCAGAGTGGAAGGGAACTTAACGGGAAGAATAAATGCAGCAGTACAGTCGGAACCAGTAAGTCTGTTAAAAGTCGGCGTCTGGAGAAAGTTTTAGGGCAAATCGAGAAAATGATTCCATTTTCAATATTAAAATGTTTTGGAGAAAAGTAAAGTGCTTAAAGCAGTTATATTTTTCCAAACTTTCCTTAATTTCTTGAAGGATTATTATTTTATCTTTTGCTCCACTCAAACGTTTGTTATTGTTTATCTTACCTAAGCTACTTAAAATTGTTTTCTTTTCCAAAATGCTAAAAGAAATCATCAAAATTGGAAGATAAGATATCTTTTCAACTATTCCAATCTTTTCACATATTTTTTTCTTGTCCTTGAAAATATGATTTTGCACAGTAAGATTTTCTAAGTTTAATGTCAGCCAGTTGCAAGTCCCGAAGGTACATTCCCTCAAGTATTTTGTTAATTTCCGTTGTATTGATTATTGTTTCGTATTCGTGCTGACTAGATGGATTCTTTAACAAAAGTCTATGTTATTAAATTTAATTCCTTAGAAGTTGGACAACCTTGCGAGGAAGACAATGATTGTGCAATGGCAAATGCTTATTGTCAACGTAAATTAGATGGTAACTCTGTTTGCACGTGTGATATTGCTTTTACCCCATCAACTGATCAAAAACGATGCCTACCAACGTATAGAGGAATTTTATCAGCAACGTCACTCGGATATCCTTGCTATGCCCATTTGCAATGTCAACTTGCAGATCCGAATTCCATTTGTAACGGTGGAGTGTGTGACTGTGCATGGACAAATAGCACAACAAATTGTAGTGCCAAGAACAATGGATGTCATAAACATACATTCCAGGTATGAAATGACGATGACTAATAATAATAATAATTTCGCTCATCTACTCACTCAGGCTTTTAGATATTTTATGTAAACGAAACATTGCTAATATTTCACTATAAATATAATTTTCTCAATGCCAGTGTCAACCTAAGTAAGAGCCATAGAATCGAATAATATAATCTATCAAAAGAAAATAATAATGAAATTCCCATTCCTAATCATTTTACCCTTTCAGGCAATTCTCGTCTCATAAAAACATCCTATCCTTCCATTTACGAATAAGAAAATACGATAAAAGATTTACAAATTCTTTTACTCAATTTGATTTCCTCATATGAAATATAAATAAAATTAAGGAGAAAGAAAAACATTTTATGTTTACAATATGAGTACGAGTAAGTAAATCTAATGTTGATATTTCAGGAATATGCTGTATGTATACCTTATGTCTTGATTTAACTTCGAAAAACTTGCAAGTCACGGCTTTTTCCTTCATTCAAGACGAAAGTTTTATTTTACTCTTCTTAACTAAATTCATACTTCCTTATTCGTTTCAATAAGGCAATAATAACAAACTATTGACTACCATAATATTTTTATTTGTTATTTGAATATTCGGTTTGTTTGTAATTTTTTTTATATAGTGCCATTCAGATGGAAAGTGTATAAGCTGGCACTTTGTATGCGATGGTCGAGTTGATTGTGAAGGTAAAGAAAATGATTTTGACAAATACTTGCTGATATCCACATAAAAAATGTCTTTACAGATGGTAGTGACGAAAGATGTGATTTGGACGAAGGAGAATGCCCTTCGCAAAGTTTTAAATGTGGGACAAAAAGTACTCAATCCAAAATCAATATGAATAATATTATCAATTCAACCTTAGCTATTGTTGTATCTGCTGATACGGAAAATTTTCAGAAGAAGTCCAGTTCAAAAATAAAGTGTATTTCCAGATCCAAAAGATGTAATGGAGTATGGGACTGTGAAGGTAAATATTCATATAAAAATGGTTTATCATGTCACGTTCATCTCTCCCGTTAAGCCTGACTTTTCAACTACTTTCCATTTTCTAATAAAATACGTATATTTTCAGGTGGCGAGGATGAAGCTGGCTGTAAAGAAACCAAGGAGCATTGTCCTCCTGGTACATTCCAATGTTCTAAAACAAAAGAATGCTTGCCAGAGCATCAATTCTGTAATGCAATTGCGGACTGTTCAGATTCAGATTTTAGTGATGAAGATGAGCTAAAATGTAGGACTGAATTCCAGCCGTCAGATTATTGCCCTTTTCGATGTAAAAATGGCCTTTGTCGATCCTCTGCGATATTATGTAGTGGGGTTGATGGTTGTGGGGACGGAGGAAGTGATGAGGAGAAGTGTTCAGTGTGTCGTAAGTCTCTTTGATTTATTACTTTACAAATATGAGCAGAATATATTTTTCTTTTATTGTTTCTTTTCTTACTAACGATTTAAGAAAGAATGAATGAAAGGAGAAACAGAAAGTGAAAGACTTTTAGATTTTTTATATTGCATTCTATTCTAACGTAAATGCCAAGAACTAAATCTTTGTTCAATTTAAAAGTCCTAATTTTAGTGTTTGTTTAGATTTTGGTTGTAGTAACAGTAAAAGTAAAAGTAGTGGAATTCCGTTTTTTTTATTACTCCTAAATTGGATCTTATGTTTCAGAACAGATTCTTTAAGACTTTCACCGTTATTCCATCGATAGGGAATTATTGCCGAGAAACATTTTATCTGACATTTTCTTATTCCAGTTTCCCTTTAAATTTGATGAAATATAAAATGTCAGGGTTTGAAATTGGTTTTCCTTAGACTTTCTCTTCATTCTTCCACAATCAATCACTTGTTGATGTTGGTTGTTGGGAAATGGAAGGAATATTAGAATTGGATTGGAACCTTGAGCAGAGCACTCAAGTTTTTTTTCCTTGTCGCTGCCGGTTGACTATGGCTTGAATAGATTTTGAAAACTAAAATGTACATTTTAAATATAAATGTAGATTTTTGATGTATAAACATTTACGTTATTTCGCTTCCTTGGTTCGATAAGGATTTGTTGAATTTTGTATCTTGTATTTTGGTATATTTTATCATGAAAACATAACATTCAATTCCGCCGTATTATATAAATGCAGTCCAAAAGAATCTCTGGAAAAAATCATCATTTTTGATATCGCATATTCAATGTTGACGAGTATAGTTTGCCTGGGATCCATTGTACAGGCATAATGATGCTATTTCTGATTTTGAATTTTGAAAGCTTAACAATGGTGGAGATGGAGAATGAATAGAAAAAATGCATTGCATGAACATGATAATAGCCGATTTAGTTCAAGGAAACCTTTTAGCGTTTATCTATTAGCAATATGAACTAGTTCGCTTCTCAGTAATTCATATCTAAATCTACTACATCGTCATATTCTTTCCATGAAAAATGATATAGCATTTATTTTCTAAAATTTGAAGGCACTAGGCATACTCTAGTTAATATTATACAAAAAGAAATAAGCGTGCGGATCTGACTTTGTCTGTTCCGGGTTGTTTTCGTCTCGATTTTTTCGAATGTGCATTTGATTTGTTTACGTTGAATATATAATCAGAATTTATATTGTTTTGTGTTTACTGTTTCTGTTTTTTTTTCAAAATTTTTCATGCAAAATATCTAGATACTTTTTTATTTGGTAAATTAGAAGATGGGAATGTTTTTGACAAAATATTCAAATTATGATTGTATTGAAAAAAATTTATTGAACCGTAAAATGAGTTACAAAAATATTTTCAAAATACTCGCTAGTCATAGATTATAAGCTTCGCTAACTAGTAATTACTAAATTTTCTGGAGCAACAAACGAAAGTTGTAGGTGTTGGTTTACTTATACATGAAGCGATAAAGTAGATAGAATAAGACTTACTTTTGTACTTTATTTATAGAAGAAATTTTGTGATTTAAAATTATATGAAGTTTGTTATTAACTTGATGTTAGCATGATGGAACTAGAAATTTAATTAAAATTACTGTTAATTTCAGGTTGTCCAAGGAAGAAATCTCTTTACTCATAAGAATCAAAAATACAACACTATCATCCAAATCCATGTGCTTGACTGAAAAATGATCTACTGGGCGTCAATGTCTGGCTGTTAAAACTAAGCTAGTAATTATTAATATAAGATGGGGAATATAACGAGAAGGTTTGGTCTGGGCTCTGGGGGGTATATTAGAATAATTTGTGTTATTTATAGAATCATCTCGTTAGTTCGATATTTTACTGTAAATTTAATAAGCAAAAACAAATCTTAAAAAAGTTCTTTGTAGGAAATATAATATCTGCTCATTATTTTATATTAAATTAAGTTTTCTCTAGAAACTATTTAAGCCGTGTGCATCGGAAATGCATTAGATTCCAGGTCGATCGTCATTGCATTCTTTGCTGATGGGAAAGAAAATAACAACATGTAACTGATATACAGTGTTGTTTGTAGTTATAATTTTTGTTATGGTTCCAGACAAACAAACGTGAATTTAACTTTACAATGTAAAAATGGATCAAATATTAGTAAAACCACATTTATGATAGACATGTTTAATTCTGATGGTTGCGTAAGATTAGGAATTAGGATATTAAAAGAAAATAGTATCCGGAAGCATGTGACTTGACAAATATAATTTCCATTCCAAAGCTATTTTGCTTAAATCCCTTCTGCCAAGAACTTGTAAACCAAAACAAGTAAATTCACACTCGAGCATTGGAAAGTACGTTATTAACAAATTCTAGTTTGTTCCAATTACAACCACCCCAATCTCGGGTGAAAGGTTCTGAAATTCGAACCAACCTTGAAATGTGAAGGTTTATCTAGATACTAACCTGCTCGGTTATAAAACACTGGATTGCCTACGACAGGAATTCAATACTCAACGGTGGAATATCATCTTTTACATCTCAGTGAGAAATCTCTCACGTAACTAGACAACCTCGGCAGGATTTGGTTTTATCCAATTGGACCATTTTAGATTGGCAATTTCCACCAGAAAGTTATGCTAGATACTTTTTGCACAATTTGAATTTATGACCTACGTAGATTTCTGCAAGTGCATTTCCAGCTAAATGATTACAATCTACCTCAAAATATCATAAAAATAATTATGCTACTCATTCGCTTCGAATCCAGGATATATTATACAATGATATATTTAGCAATTAATTTCAAGCATTGGAACTTTTAGAGTTCCGGTTAGACTAGATTTAAACTTATAACAAGTTCTGTAGACCATATCGTAGAATTCAAAGAATAGACAGCCTTAATATCCTTCCAGATTAAAATCAATACTCTTCATTGTTTCGTAAATGCAACAAGAACAGAACAACCAATCTTATACCCGTGCCGTACCATTATTATTACAACATGAAGTATACAAAAACTAGTAATTCTACTTTTTTTGTTCTTACTAATTACCCATCATGTTATTTCACATTTCACAATGTTTCAGCAGCAATTATTAGATAAATGGTTGTTGAACTAACCAAAACTTCTAGATTTAAGCTTTACAAGTTCTACTTTATTTGATGGATGGGATTATATTAATCCCAAACTTACCTTTTATGAATAAAACAAACTTTTATCATCATCATAATCTTATTTAAAGATTATATAAATCATGTTCCATTTCTTTGTAATACAAATATTTCGTTTCCGTTCAACCTTTTCAATCAAAAAGTTAATCGGTATTATAAATTGGATAAAGTTTTTGCAATACATAACTAATAAATAATACGAAGTAAAATGAACCAACATTTATAAATATTGATAAAAAACAGTAAATATTAACCATTTATTGAATGGCGATTGTCAGGTTATAAATAACACTTAAGTAAACTAAACTATAACTAAGATACCGATTGGTTAACAACGGTTTTACTTTTTTTTCATCCTAGGAACAGATATAGGGTAAAACCCTATTAAATTATTAAAGATTGCGTGATGAGAAGCAGAGGCATGTTTCCAATTACAATTCTGTATTAAGTTATTTTCTCTTATCTACTATGTGCTAAAAGCTAGAGCAAAATCATGCAAATTCTTTAAGTTACATGTTATATTTCTTTTCAGGAATTGCAAATAATGTTTTTTTCCAAACTACAAATTTAAACCATCCAAAGGAAATTCAACAATGTAATTATATAAATGCAATAGTTTTGAAAAGTTTGAATTCAAGCTTTTATTCAATTTTTCTATGCTCTAAAATCTAATAATCCTACAACATGTAGTGGAGTGGTACTGAACTGTTTTTTTGCATTATACAAATATAAAAGTAGTTAAATTCCACAGTATTACATTATATATATTGCAAAATGTTTCTCATTCAAATCCATATTTTAATGTTGCATGGAATTCCTAGATATCATCCAATGGTTTGAATGATAATATTAGTGTGGTTAGAGTTAATTTTATGGAGTTATTATAATCTCGCCAGAAAATGAAGTATCAAAGGTTGAGGTCATTCTTTTTCTTGCTCTGTTGCTTATGAGTATTTGTATAAAATAAGAAACAGAGTTTTTGCATCCAGTCCAGACTTATATGGATTTTTTTGCTGATAAACCAGCATTCCCGAAAAAAAAAAATTCTTAGCCCATAATCTTTTATCCAACAAACTATGTGTGCAAAAATTCAGAATTTTTAAAATCGACTTAATAACATGTTGAACTAGTCAAGCCCAAGCAGACCAAGTGAATTATGTTGAACTTTTTTATATAAACATAAACACAAAAACAAAATTGTAATGCAATAACAATATTCACTCCCATTTGATTTGTGAATCTGATGATGCATTATTGTACCCGGTGATTCTCCAGGTTTTTCTGTCTGTGTGCCAGCAAATACTAATTCAGAAAGAAGTCAATAATTAATTTACCACTGCAAATATTAACGTAAAACATTTTAAACCCCCAATTTAATCGCCAGTCATGTTCGTTTAAACAAGAGAGACAGTTTCATGATCATTTTTTGATGGTAAGAATCGTACTTTAAGCAGTAGTACTGTAACAGGCATATTGTATCTAATAATTTCATCTGTACGTGATATAATAAAGCAGAAAAGGATAAGGAAATGACCATGGAGAACATGAAGACACTTCCAACTCCCACATATTAATATAATATTATTTTACATATCCGTTGAAAAAACTTTCTCACACCCCGAAACAAAAATTTTCAAGCCTAAAAAGACGACTTTCTAGCAAAGTAAAAGTGGAAGAGGTGAAAGTTGTTGGTATGTGAGTCTCAACAACTTTCTCCGAAATATTTTATGGCCAAGTCGTGAGTTAAGTTCATCGCATTTACTTCAACGGGCTTCTATTTTTTTCTCCCGGAGAAGCGTCTGCAAGGTGGCATAAAATCCAAGTAGAAGTTTAAGAGTACATGGCATTTCAACTATTACCACCACGAAAGACAGAAGCTTCCAAAACTGATAAGGCAGGGTGAGAGTAGTTTGAGTGTAAAGTGAAAGTTAACACATACAAATTTTCTGAAGCAAAGATTTTCCCTAGACATTAAAACAACAACCGGTATCATGTTTCTGACACTCCGAATTAATTATCACGATGAGTCTAAACCGTTCTTCTAACGTCACGAAATTTTGGTATGACTGAATTAAGGACAATTTTACCAGTCAGTTTTCGTTAGATTCAAATTATTTAGTGTCACGGAAAAAGTGATCTTATAATCTAGCATCTATACAAAAATTTTGCACCATTAGAGCACCAACCGGAGAAAACAGGTACGGTGAAAGTCATTTAGTTTAAAAAACTAAAAAAGGCGTTTGAGAGATTTTAATTTTTTAATAAAATACTCCATCCACGCTTTCATTTTGCTACTGACACACAAAACATTAGCATACACAGTTCAGTAATTGGAATTTTTTGTTTTTTTAAATTAATTCAGGTTTTGAAAAAAATACGCATAAGCAAATAGAAAATTCCAGTGACTTATACAAGGGTTAAATTTTTTCGTATACGCAAAACCAAAAGCAGTGAGTTCAAGGAACTAATTAAAACTTCATAAATGAAGTGCAAAACCACTGACTGAAATTTTTCACTTTGAACTAGCAACATTTTTGTTCAGATACACGTGAAAACCCAAGACTAATTGAGTCACCAACATTCCATTTCTCATTTTACTTTTTTGAAGCAAGTCACCATTTCAAAAAATTCCAAATGTCAAACGACATTAATGAATCAAACGGACTACTAGGAGACTCATACTCCACCACCTTCGAGTCAAACATGAACGATTCAATTTATTTTCAAGATTT
>JAQGCY010000501.1:0-16865 GCA_034700645.1 Xenylla mediterranea | reverse complement strand
GTTTCTAGTTCATCAATAGAATATGATTCACATTCAAAAGTAATGAACTTGTACTATTTTTCACCGAACGGAAGTGGTCTGCACGAAATAAGCAAACAAAATGATACGTATGACTGAAATAACGTATAAAATAAAAATAATACCGGTTTAATGAGCATTTTAATTATTTCAATGATTTTTCTGTGTTACAGGCTACTTAAAAAAGAACGGAAAAATGTTTAGTTGGCTGAATAGCGATGATACTAAGAAGAAGCAAGCCGAAGTGTTTGAAAATGTGGCAAGTGAACTACGACACATTTATAAAACGAAGCTTCTTCCCCTTGAATCGGCCTATCATTTCCATGACTTCCATTCCCCTGCGTTGGATGACCCAGATTTTGATGCAAAACCTATGATTATGTTAGTTGGTCAATATTCCACAGGAAAAACAACCTTCATTCGTTATTTACTTGAGCGAGACTTTCCGGGAATTCGTATTGGACCAGAACCTACAACAGATAGTTTTATTGCAGTGATGCACGGAGATAAAGATGGAATTATACCAGGAAACGCATTAGTAGTAGATCCAAAGAAACAATTCCGTCCTTTGTCAAAGTTTGGAAATGCATTCCTTAATCGTTTCCAATGTTCCATGGTGAATTCCGAAGTGCTAAAGGGTATTTCCATTGTGGATACTCCTGGAATATTGTCTGGAGAGAAACAACGCGTAGATCGGGGATATGATTTTACTGGAATTCTGGAATGGTTTGCAGAAAGAGTAGATCGTATTGTTTTATTGTTTGATGCGCACAAGCTTGATATTTCTGATGAATTCCGTCGTTCCATTGAAGCTCTTAAAGGACATGATGATAAGATTCGTATAATCTTAAATAAGGTACACTTTTTCAATTAAAATATCCAAAGGAAAACTGCTTTATTTATTTTATTTATTTTATAGGCTGATATGGTAGACCATCAACAACTCATGCGAGTTTACGGTGCCTTAATGTGGTCTTTGGGTAAAGTCCTTCAAACTCCAGAAGTAGCTAGGGTTTATATTGGTTCTTTCTGGGACCAACCACTACGATATGACTCGAATAGAAAGTAAATCACTTTTAGTATTGGCGTTTATAATTCCCAAAATTTTTCTCATTGTAATTTTACTTTTCTAGACTTTTCGAAGCAGAAGAGCAAGATTTATTCCAAGATTTATCTCAACTTCCAAGAAATGCAGCCTTAAGGAAGCTAAACGACTTAATCAAACGTGCTAGACTTGCAAAGGTAATTAGGCAATTAGGCAGTAACTCTTAAGAGGTTTTTTGTATAAACTTTCGTCTTTAATTGTTAGGTTCATGCTTATATAATCAGTTCATTAAGAAAAGACATGCCATCCATGTTTGGAAAGGATTCGAAGAAGAAAGAACTGATAAAAAATTTAGACCAGATTTATACGCAGTTACAAAGAGAACACCAAATATCTCCAGGAGATTTTCCTGATATCAAGAGAATGCAGGTACATTTGAAGTAGTGAATAGTTGATATGAGTATGACTTACTGTATAACCAAAACCACTTATGTTTCAGGCGGAATTACAAAATCAAGACTTTGCTAAATTTAGTCCTCTCAAGCCTAAACTAATTGAGACAGTTGACGCAATGTTAGCAAATGACATTGCAAAACTCATGGCAAAAATTCCACTAGAAGATAATAAGCCAGCTAACCAAGCAGCAACATTAGTTAAAGGTGGGGTATTTAGCGGTCATCAAGATACCACAACACCCTTTGGATTTAAG
This sequence comes from Xenylla mediterranea, assembly GCA_034700645.1. Classification (NCBI taxonomy): domain Eukaryota; kingdom Metazoa; phylum Arthropoda; class Collembola; order Poduromorpha; family Hypogastruridae; genus Xenylla; species Xenylla mediterranea. The sequence continues at coordinate 15,093 of JAQGCY010000501.1, read as the reverse complement.
CAGTATGAAGGAGCCGAAGCAGGACGGGGAGAGACAGAATGGGTCGTCAATAAAGAACGAAGCAAGTATGATGAAGTTTTTGAAACTCTTTGTGGGCCTGAAGGCAAGATTGCTGGTTCCGCTGCAAAGAATGAAATGATGAAATCAAAATTACCTAACACAGTTTTGGCAAAGGTAAATCAAGTTGATTGAATCAGAATTCCGCAATTTGTTATATTCTTAATTCAAATTTTTCAGGTATGGAAGCTCTCAGACGTAGATAAGGATGGAATGTTGGATAGTGATGAGTTTGCACTAGCAATGCATTTGATCAATATTAAATTAGACGGCCATGATTTGCCCGAGATTTTGCCAACACACTTAGTACCACCATCGAAAAGGGAATTTGGTACTCAGGATTAATTTCATATTATATTTTAGATTTTCACAAAAGAATATATCCACTTGCTAAGAATATTTATGATAAGCAGAGTCTATTAAAATTGTTATAAATTATCTAATATATCTAAATATTTTCTATTTATCGTGTAAAACGATAAGTAAGGGTAAGGATAAGCCGGTACTTAATTTAATATAAAAAAGGAAAAATTTCCAAAAGCTTCTTCATTCTTAAATTCACTAAGAAATGCAATGGTATAAAGTTTAATAGTCAGAATAACAGGAGTACTTATCGAAAATCAAGCGGACCAATGTACTTGTAGTTGTAATTCTATCGAAAAAAGTTATAAATCTATATATGGAATAGCCCCTTTTGTTTTCAAGTAGAAAATTTTAGTTACCAAATCTCACAAAAAATCAGAGTTAACTTGAATCGTAAATGTTTAAATTGAAGCTCAATAAATTATACAAGTATTTTCAGAAGTCGAATTGCCTATATTCATTATCCATTTATTGTTTTCATTTTATTTTATAATATATTTATGGTTAACCTATACACCCTAAAATACTTATCTATATTTTCTTGACATTCTCATTAAATTTTTACTTTTAAATTAGTTCGCCATTTTAACCTTTGATTTTTTCTCGTTTGCCGAATTCTGTTCCTTTAAGTATTCTTCTCCCCAGGATTCCAGTGCCTTCTTATGTAACTGGAAAAAATGATAAGTAGGAAATAGTTTCATCACAAATAATTATGTTAAAATACTTTATCTTAATGAATTACCCTCATTTGTGTAATATTTCTTTCAAATTGTAATTTCCGATGATTATGGATCAAATGCCGAGCTCTGTCAGAATCTGTAACAGTGGTTGTAAGTTCTTCAATTAATTTTTCGAGTTTAATAATCTTTTTCTTCAGTTCAATAACTTCTGAGTCCAACTCGTCATATTTGTTTCGGAGCTCCTGGAGATCACCTTTTTTCAATGCATCTGGTACATGCTTATAATAAACAGCTTGTGAAGCAGTCGTATTATAAGCAAGACTAGAAAGCTCGAATTCATTCTTAATTCGGATTAAAGCAAGTCCTCTTTCTGGAGACACCATTAAAGCCTGTCTAATGAGCTCGTCTAATAACAGTTAAAACCAAGCTAATTTCCATGAGTTAAATTAAGTAAAATGATATAAGAGACTTTACCCAAGCCTTGTTGAAGTATTTCTCTTCTAATGGCACACAATCCAAATTTCGAACTTCTACGTTGTATGAATAATCGGCTAAACTTGTCTTTTAATTGCTTAACTTCTTTCCGTGTAATTTGTTTTGCCAAGGCCTAAATTATTTCGAAATTATATTTCAAAGAATTTGGATAAAATTATTTGTCAAAAATACCTCTTGGAAGTAGACTTTTCCTTCGAATTCCCAAAGTTTCGGAGGAATTGTCGTACTGTAATGTTATAGAATAAAATTCACCCAAAATTTAAATTTGATTCATCTAGAACTAGAATTAAAAATTGTACTATATTTATCATGTACCGCAACATTTCAATAATTCGTCGGTGTAGGTTTGTTTCATCAACACATTTGGTTTTAATAAAGTAAGGGGAATGTGGATCTAATTTAACCAATCTTGAATTAACCTTATCTGTAATGCCCGTTGTTTCATCTTCATCCGAAGTGTCCGACTCCTCAACATTTACCTGGAGAGTTAGTTAATATTACAACACATGAAAATATTACAACTTGATACTTCACTTACATTACGTTCCGAAGTTCCGGCATGCGAACGCCCTGATTCAAGAATAATGCCAATCGTAATTGGTTTAGCAAACTTGACCAACGACGCATCGTTCCAATTATTTCTTGCTGGAGCTGGACCAAGGAGCATTCGTTGAATGATTGGATCGTCAGACATGACTCTTTCTAAGTAGGTAGTGTAGTTTGCAAGAATGTATGTGTAAAATTATAAAACCAAAATTTTCCAAAATCCAAAATCGAGTCAAATGTACACGGAGGTGTGGATGAAAAAGATTTTTTCTGGTTTCAAAGTTTGTTTTCTAATTTATGTACTTAACCAATAATAAACCATAACCATGGCAACTAATTTTGTCCGTGATTTTTAGGATCAGACATGATTATATTCATAGTTTAAATTCTAAGATTAATTCATGTCTAACTCATTACAACAGGGACGCTTTCACTTAAGGGCTTTAAGAAATGAGTGTGCTATTGTGAGAAATAAATTGTATATAGCAAAAACTCAAACCAAAAGTTAGGGATCAGGAATTTTAGAAATAGATCTCAATTGTATTATTTTGCGGCAACACAAGATAGGTACAATGTGCAAGTTTAAGTGTTTAGGGAGTTTTGGTTTGATTTAAGCGAAAATTAATTGTTAAGAATCTCCCTGTGTGAAACTAAACTAAGATTTTTAAATGATAATGATGCATTTATGGAAACATTCCCTAAAACTTGTACCAAACCGTTCATTTACGACGTTTATATTACAGGAAAATATTATTAATCAATGTAAATGTAATTCCACGTCCATAGTCTTCCATGGTCCAGTATGTCACAGTAACGTTAACGTTAAGATAGCTTGCATTTCTCACAGTAACAATCAAATTCAGAATCTAATCAAACGGCATTACGCAGCATCTGCATCACCTAGTACCAATAAATCTTCGAAACCCAATCAATTAAATGTTTTCGATCGAAATGCCAAATTACTTCAAAGAGAAATAGCTTCCAGAATGGAAGAATCACATATTTACGATTACATTAAAGATGAAGTGAGATTACAATTTTATTACAAATTTCAACTTACTAAAGAATTAATTGTAAAAATTGTTTGGTTGCATACTATATTTTAGGTTGGATTTGTTCTAGCCGATCGAGTTATGGATATTAAAAGAGACTTAAACCTAATATTAGATTTGGGCTGTGGGAAAGGACATGTACTTAAAAATTTGCATAGTGTATGTATATGATATTTTCGATTTTTTACTTTAATTGGATTTACTTGAAGTTTTACAAGTTATTAATTTCTAGGGAAATATTACTTCCGTAATTGCAACAGATATGTGTCAAGAGTTGTTAGATGAAGCGGTTCCGCCGGATGATATACCATGTGAAAAAATTCTAATGGATGAAGAGAATATTGATTTTGGTGACTGTAAATTTAATTTAGTTGTTTCTGGTCTTAGGTAACCAGATTTCATATATCTAACTTTAATTTGCTGGAAATTGTTAAAATATAAAGCCTCCTTTTATGTTCTTGACAGTTTACATTGGGTCAACGATTTACCAAATGCGTTTAGAAGAATTCACAATATTTTAAAACCGGATGGAGTATTTCTTGGAGCAATGTTTGGTTCACAGACCCTTTACCAATTAAGATGCTCCTTACAACTTGCAGAGCTAGAAAGGGAAGGGGTAATACGAGTAGACTTTAATCTTAGTTTCTGTCCATTCGATTTACTGATTAATTTAATACATAATATGGTCTTTAGGGAATTGGCTCTCATATCTCACCGTTTGCTCAAATTCAAGACATTGGTGGTCTATTAAATATTGCTGGTTTTAATATGCTCACAATTGTAAGTAGGAGTTCCACTGCAACTTTGACAAGTAAAGTATAACGATAATCCTACATGTTTGAAATTTTGTCCAGGACACACAAGAGATTAAAATTAGTTACCCTTCTATGTTTGAGTTAATGGAAGATTTGAAGGGGATGGGGGAAAATAATGCATCATGGACAAGGAAGTCACATATTTCACGCGAAACCTTGTTTTCGGCTGGTGCTGTGTATAAAGGTTTGTATACAAAGGACACTACATTGAACATTCAGCAAGTTATTTTTCATTGTTAGAAATGTATGGAAATGAAGATGGAAGTATACCTGCAACGTTTCAGATAATTTACATGATAGCTTGGAAACCGGACCCATCTCAGGTAATAATTTGCCTTGAACTAAAATTTGTGCTTAAACCATTAATGGAGACATTGATTTATATTTTTTGTAGCCTAAGCCCCTGCCACAACAAACTCCGCAAGTGTCCTTAAAAGATTTGGATAAGATAAAGTAGTTCAAGGTACCTAGGACTTCGTTCAGATTGACTATAAATTTACTTCTAGAGCATGTTCATTCGTAAATAGTTTATGTTTTAATATAAAAGTATAAAACAAGTTTCTAGTCTATTTTCCATTTAGAAAAGTTTTCCTAATACAATATGCATTAAGAAGAAACGCAATTTCCAGGAACTTTGGAATTTGGATATTAAAGTAGGTGTATTTAAAATCACGAAGTAATGGCATGCCTTTGCGGCTAATTATAGCTCAGATTATAAAACGAAATTATGAGAGCCTGGATTAAATATTTTGATCCTTAATAATCCACATAGTGTTTATCATCATGAAGCTTCTTAGTATACTTTGAAAGTTCAGTATATACACCTGGGTAATTTGGTTGAGCACATCTTAACCTGATCATTGTCAATTAATCAACTTTAGATGTTTTATTTTGTTTTCCTACTTTCGTAAAACTTACCCCCATGACATGATTCCAGCGATATAATAATATCCAATATCATCACAAACCAATGGAGTACCAGTATCACCCTAAACACGCAGTTTAAATGAAATAGCAAATAGGCATACATGATTTATCTGTCTTACATAACAAGCATCTGTACCACCGCCTTCATAACCAGCACAAACTTGTGAACTTGAATCTAATCGATCACCATAAATGTTTGTGCAATCATTTTTTGAAACAATTGGTATCATCGCTTTTAGTAGAATGTCCGAATAAAACGCACCTTCAGAAGTATAGCCCCAACCTAGAGTTTCAGTTTCGTAGATTAAAATATTTAATTTACAAACTCTGATGGCGTTTACATTTTTGTAATATTAACCTGCAATCCAACAATATCCGCTTGGAACATGATCAGGATTTGGAGGAAGGGAAATTGGTTGTACATAGTCCGTGAATTCCAAATCTTCGGCCACTTCCAAAATAGCCAAGTCATGTCTAATTCGTTCAGGGCTGGAGAAAATAACGTTATTTTTAGTTGTATTGATGTTTAAGTCAATAGCACACTAATCGGTTAAAATGTCGATTCTTACTTGTTCTCGTAGTTTGGATGGATGGAAATCGTTTTAAGCTTTCTAACTTGTTGTGTCTCTTCTTTTTCCTGAATGTTATATGCTCCAGCCATTACCTGCATCGTGAAAAATAGGAATAATTTAACGTTGAAAATAGAAAATTTCTTTCACTGTATTTTCATACTCTCAATGAAGTTATTGAATGATCAGTGACACAATGAGCGGCCGTGACTATTGATGTTGAATTCAATATTGTTCCACCACAGAAATGAACTGGTTCAGCTCCTGCGAATTGAATCGAAACGAGCCATGGAAATTCACCTGTGTAAAATGATGAAATTTAGCAACTAACAAAATGAGAAATAAAGTAAATTTCCGTCAAGCAAACCTTTGGTGGCTGGAACACCTCCAACAATTTGTGTCACAAAGCTATGGCTTGGGGTACACTTTATGAACAGAAGTACCAAAAGAAACTTCAACATTGTTCTAAACCTAGTCGGGTAGGATTCTTTCATAATAAAACTTAGTTAGCGTGTAAAATCGTAATTGCTCTCGTTCAATAATTAATGGTAACTACTGAAAGTCATAAGATTTGTTAACCTAAGTTTTGCGATTTTCATTCATATATAAGAGCATACTAGCTAATCAATTTGTTATCAGACATAATTAAACCTCAGCAAAGCCATAAACTAATACCCGAGAAAGATTTGCATGTGAAATTGGGGATTACCATATCACGATTTGGTACTTGAAGTGCACTTAGTTGTCTAAATTTGATTTATAACTTAGGCATGATTATGTTTAAAATGTTATAACATGTATTTCGTCGAATTCCTGATGAATAAATCATATAAATTATAAAATAGTTTAATAGAATTTATTTTGCACATGATTTTTTGAAGTTATATTTAATTGAAATATAAATCCTTAATCCGTGTAACCATAAATTTAGGTTTACAAATTTTGTAATGCTAAAAATAAGTTTTATGCATCATTTAATATTTATTATTAGAACTTTGAATCAGCACTCCCAGGACATTGCATTGTAGTTTTGTAGTGTAGCAAATTTTCTAATCCAATAAATTATAATCCAATTTGTTTTGAAACGATAGGATCCGAGCTAGAAAAATGTGAGCATGCTAGCAAAGGAAAAAGTTAAACAGGCCAATATAATTAAGTGTGTTGCAATGAGGGTAGAGGTTCCAGAATCACCAGCTCGTCGATTTTTAATTATCTCCTCAATTTTGTACAAAAATCCACAGTCTGGAGGAAATGGATCTTCATCTTTTGGTTGGACTTTCTTTTCTGTATCTCCTGCTGCTGATTCGCTACTTCCTTGTCCTGCTTCTTTGTCTTCCACCTCTTCACCATCTTCATATTCTCCATCATACAAATCAGCATCAGAATCAAAATTATGTCTTCGAACTCGAACAAGGTTATTTGTATTAGTGTCAATACTGCTCACGTCTCCCGATTTTCTTGTTTCTGTATTTAAATCTTTATGAATTGAAGCACTGCAAATATCTGGAAAAATAAGTTGTATTATTTGCTTGATTTATTTCCTTTATGTTATATGAATATGACTATTTACTCACCTTGCACTTGAATCATGAGCAAAATAGCAAGACTGAATAAAAGCATTTTAAAAACCTCCATTTTGATGTCGGAAAAAGCTTTTATCAGGATAAAGACAAGATACTGAATAAGCTCTCGTATTTTGCTGAATATTTGAAGAATAATTCCCTTTTGGAGTTATTTTGTTCAATCAAGATTGGAGGCTGCTTCGCCAGTAATTTGACGATGGCGATAGTATAAAATCATAGCCCCATGACAACTAATCTGAACCTTTTATTATACATCTTAGTCCATTCGTCATATACTTTACTAGCAAACTATCTTCTTTAACCCGAAAATATTACTCATTTGAAATCTTTTACCCCAAGCCGGCACAACAATCATAAAGTTGTTCGTGCCATTTAATTTGCAATTTTTCTCCCCTTTTCATGATATGAAATATGTGGTTTTCTTCGTTTCGTCTAATTCGACATAAAACAGCCTAAATAAAAATTTCTCCATTAATAAAAATTATCAATATCGTCAATGCCACTGTCATGCAAGGATTAGGTTACCAGAGAAAATATAGTAAAAGCGTGACATTCGAAGGATATCCGTGATTTTTTCTGTTAATACTTAATGAACCTAATACAAAATGCAAAACTTCCCAAGCAATAAAACTCTGGTTGCATAAAAATTTGTTCAACAGTCTGGATCTTAAGGTGCAACCGAAAACCAAAATGATATGACAATTGAAAAACAAGTGTAACATATACTTGAACCAATTACATCATTTTGATCTTTGATAGTTAAAGTAACTTTAAAATGACAACTGACAAGTTTTTCAAACAATTAACATTAGTTTTGCTCTTATTTGAGTTAAGTAACTTGGTATCAACTCAAAGTGAATTTCAGTACAAAAATGTTAATTTTGGTAATTGAATTATTACAAGTTTTCATAAAGGTTGATTATAAATAAGTCGTACTTTAATTTGCAGGCGTTGTAATATATCCAGGGATAACACCAATTTCCAATCTTACTCAAGTAGAAACTTCTATGAAAGCATTGATTTACAATATTATCGATAAGAATGTGTATCTATCAGAAACTAAAGACAACTCATCCAGAGTTACAAACATTACGACTTTGTATTTAAATCCATGGGACAGCTTGGATGGCATTAGTGATTTACTATTTTTATTCACCTTTCTTAATTGTGAAGAAACTCACATTTGGGCGGCCAGAGTAACAGAAAAATTTGGACCAGTTGGTCATATTGCTCTTACAGGTAAAACGAAAACCAAAGTTTTTTAATAATCAAAAGCTTGTAGACAATAATTTCCCCTAACAGACCCAGGATGCCCAAGACTTGACGTATCCACATCGATAACTCTTCCACTGACTTGGTTTACTAAAACGGACAGCATTTTTCAGTTATTTATTGACATAAGACATGACCAAGTTCTGCCGAAATGGAAGACTGCTGTAGTTATTTGCGATACTCAATCCGGCCAAGGAGTATTGGAAGCCGTACTTACTGGATTGTCCACATCTCAAGAAATAGGTGCTATTTCTCTCTCAATTTTCAACGTCGATAGCCTAAGTATTAGATATTCCTTGTAAGTCGACGAATGCACACTAATTTTTGACTACACATAATAATTGATTCAAATGACAAATTATTTCAGAGATGAGCAGTTGGAAAATATATTTCTTTTGTACTCAAATTTGGAAATCAATTTCATTGTTGTTACGAGCAGTGGAAATGTAGCTGTTGTACTTGACGCCGTAAGATTTTTAAAGATAATCAAACCAAAATATTCATTTCATTTTATTTCCATTCTAGGCAAAGCGTAAGAATGTTTTAACTTACAAGACGCAATGGCTTTTTGTTTCTTCGGACCCGGAAAAGAGTTTAAAAGGCTGGACCGACATTGTTCGCCGAATCATTGGTGATGGAGTAAATGTAGCACTTATATCTAATCATTCCAGTTCGAGAGGAAGTGCAGTTGTATGTTAAAAGTTCTTGTTCTTCAGGAAAATGGAATGTTAATTGATATTTTGGTTTGCATTGTTATAGGAAAATCTATTCTGTCAAGTGGAGTCCCTACTTATGCAACTGTCGGAAACCGCGGAAGCAGTTACAGATGCCGAATTTAATACTTATCTGCAGGTTTCTGATGAAGAATGGTTAATCACCAAGCCAAGCAGATTAGAGCGGACTATTACCATAATGAAAAACATTTCAGTAAACCTTCAAATAATACTGTATAATCTTAATAGCAAAATATTGTTTTTACCAAGTCCTGTATAAAATAGGATAACTTAAAAAGCGACGTTATTCAACGATGCGATAAAAATTCAAATTTATGGAAACTTGAAGCCAGTGAACATGGGAAATTTGGTAAACAAGTATATGAAGCAGGTTCTTGGAGTCCTGTTACTGGATTGCGAATGAAAGATGATTTGTTCCCTCATGTTACTGGTGGATTTCGTGGGAGAGCCATTGAAATTACATCCGTTCATGTAAAGAATTTTAATAACATTGGATTAGTCTTTTGATGACTTTCCTTATCTTGTAACTGCAAATTATTATTTTATATTTCGAAAACTTCAACCAGTATCCTCCATGGCAAATCTTTATCGAGGATCCAAATGATCCCAAAAATGCGACATATTCTGGACTCATTTTCGAAGTGGTTAACCACATGGCTCATACATTGAATTTTACTTACAAAGGTTGAGGATATAAATATGATTATAATTCAAAAACCAAAAGATAATCCAGTAAGATAAACTGCTTCTTTTGTAGTTATTCTTCCTACTTATGGAACTTATGGTATTCCTCAGTCAGATGGGACATGGGACGGAATGACCGGACTAGTTAGCAAGGGCGAAGTAAAAATCCAAATCCAAATCTAATGATCACTTTTTAAATCAAAATTACGACGATAATTTTAATTGCAGGCAGTACTTGGAGCAGCGTCATTTACAGTATCCCCTGATAGATCTCTCGTCGTAAACTTTACAAGCGTAATTGAAAGAGAAGCATACTCGTTCTTGGTCAATAGACCAATCGAACTGTCTCGAGTTGTATTGTTTGCTCAGCCTTTCACCATTGATGTAAGCATTTGTTTTAACTTTTAATTGCAGAATTTCTTTCTATTAAATTAATTGGTTTTTCTTGTTCAGGTATGGTTATGTATTGGATTTGCAGTTGTTATCGTTGCTCCAGTACTTTATCTCGTACACCGCAATAGTTATTTTTATATCTATCACAATCAGACGTCTATCTATGGACTTTTTCAGTTAAAAAATTGTTTTTGGTATTTATATGGTGCTCTGCTGCAACAAGGTTTACTTTCAAGAATGTTCATTAAGAGTTTCTAATTGTATTAAAGTAACTAATTATCCATTTAGGAGGAACGCATTTACCAGAAGCTATCAGTGGACGATTGGTTGTTGGATTCTGGTGGCTCTTTGTCTTAGTCGTTGTTACAACATACTCCGGAAGCTTAGTCGCCTTTCTGAGTAAATACAAGATATATTTTCCTTTGTAAATTCATAGACTTAAATATAAGAAATATTTTTGTATTAGCTTTTCCCAAAATTGAAAATCCTGTGAATACATTGGAAGATGTGATTAATTATCGAGGTGTGAGTTCCTGGGGTATTACACAGGATAGCGTCATTGAAACATATTTAACCGTAATTTAAAAATTAAACAAATTGAAATATTCTATTGTTCAATTGAATGGTATTTTAAGCTAGAAACTATGTTTTCAGACCTCCAAAAATACAAAGATTTCGTTCCTCAATAGCAGGGCGATTCGTCACGCTGCCTTCAACGATACAGTAATTAATATGATACGATATGACAATCACGCTTACATTGATTGGAAAATAGCACTTCTTTTAGTGATGAGAGATCAATTCAAAATCTCTGGAATTTGTGAATTTGCATTGGGTAAAATTTTGATGTTATAAAATTTCTGTTCTCAAGCAAATAATTTAAATTGTTATTTCCTTCCAAGGTACGGAAGACTTTTTTGAAGAAGAAATTGCATTAATTGTTCCACCCACTAGTCCTTACCTCCACTTGTTTAACAACGAGTATGATATAACATTTAAATTTTTCCTTTAACTTGAAGACTTACTTAACTAGAACTATTTGCAGAATTAAAACAATGCTTGAAAGTGGCCTAGTCAAGAAATGGAAAGCAAAATTTTGGCCACAAAAGGATAAATGTTCCTCAGCATTAGGCGCAATTGGGTCATTACCAAATCGAACTGTTTCTATAAGTGATATGCAAGGATCTTTCTATTTGTTACTGCTAGGTTTCTTTTTGGCAGCGGCAGTACTTTTAGTTGAGTATATAATTTATAGACATCGTAAAAACAAAATGATTGATACTATCAAAGTATTGGTAACCTCAAGGAAGGATACACAATTTTGGCAACAGAAACAATTTCCGTTTCCGTATTTAAATTAAGCAAAGAAAAGAGTTGGGTTTGTTCTGAATCTGAATAAATAAATATTACAATAAATGCGTTCATTGATTTTTATTTTGTATTTGCAGTTGCATTAGCATATTTTTTGACAGAAATTGCTCGTTTTTGGGATATATTTTATCAAATTTTTTCGATAAGAGCAATTGAGCTTGGAAATAGCTTGCCCCACATAATAGTTCTCAAAATCCGCGACCTTTTCAAATTTCAAGATCCAAAGAGCTGATGACGATGAATTTCTGTGAAGTGTGAATTAGCCGTCTTTTTCCTTTGGCTGCATTGCATTTGCATTTGCATGTGGAGGATAGAAGGGAGAACTGGAGAAAAACTGGAGACTGCACTGGGATAGTTTCATTGAATGTTTTGTATTTGTACATTTGTATTTATTTACTAAAATTTTCAACTGAAATAGTTAAAGTTAATAGTTGTTAATTTCAGTATTCATCGTTCAACGAAACCACAGACTTCAACGACATTTAAACGAAAAATATGCAATTAGCAAAGGAACATGTTTATGGGTTTCAAGGTAAGCAACCACCACTTCCAGTGACATTTAACATTTTGACAGCAAGGATTTCCAAAACTAAATTGATTAATTTCATGTCCTTTTGTTTTACTTCTTAGAAGCTCGAGAACTTCTGAAGAAATGGCGTGATTCAAATGAAAGGAAAAGTGAAGAAGTTATCACAATTTGGCTCAATTCATTGAGTGATAATGTCAAGAAGTTAGGGGATGAAAGTAAGCCAAATGATTGTGCCTAAATAGTCCATATTGTAATTTGTAAATTGTAATAATTGTAATCCAATTTTATAGAATGGGTTGTATATGAACAAGTAATTATTGCTGCCTTGGATATTCATAATTATGGAATTGCTGAAGATGCCATTTTTGAGCTTAAAACAAGATTTCCAAATAGTGACAGAGTTAGGTAAGTTCAAATAGTTCATAAAGGGTCTTGTTTTAATACAAAAAGGGTTTGACTATCCCCTTTTTCTTTCAGATATTTGCAAATTTTAAGACTACAAGCATTAGAGAGATATGATGATGCTATCAAGGCTCTGGATAGCCTAATTGCTAAGGACCCCACAAATTCAACGGCCTATAAACGTAAAATTTCTATTCTCAAAAGTCAAGGAAAAAATATTGAAGCAATTAAAGAGCTTGCTGACTATTTGAACAAGTAAATTTAAACTAACCGAACCCTTAAGTACACTAAATATTTAAACATTTTATAAACTCAGTCTTTGAACTTTTTTTCTAGATTCATGAGTGATCAAGAAGCCTGGTCAGAACTCTGTGAATTATATTTAGCTGAAGGGGATTATAGTCGTGCAAATTTTTGTGCTGAAGAACTGATTCTTCATAATCCACATAATTACAATGTATACCAACGAGCTGCTGATGTAAGATATACAATGGGAGGAATTGAAAATCTTAAAGTGGCTTTCAATTATTATAACCAGGCTTTAAAGCTCAATGATAAAAGTATGCGTGCACTTTTCGGACTGTTTCTGGTAAGATTTATTTGATTTTATTACTTCAGTTAAACAAAAATGCTCAAGCAATCATTTTATGTTTTTTTTTTAGGCAGGATCAAGTATAATTACAAATCCTAAACTTGTGTCTTCTGAAAAGAAAGATTTTTGTAACACTACATCATGGGCAGCTGAAGAAATTTCACATAGGTAAACTAATATTGCATTCAGTCATTGCTGATAGTTATAAACCATAACCAACATGTAATTTTTCAGGTATAATGCCCAGTGTGATAAGAAGACAGAAGATGTAGATAACATGCTGGAAGGAATTATGGGGAATTTACAAATTCAGTCGTCGTAAGACTCAAATCTCACATGTAACCTACAGATTTTTCCACCTGCATTTATTAATGCCAAAGACATATTTTGAGAAGATGCATTTAAATCGTCAACCTAGGTAAATTGAAGGAATGGTTGACCTTTACCCATTCCAACCATATTTAGCTTTGCATCATGTAAATGGCTGAAATGTTTTTAACGTGCATTATTTTTCCTAATACAATACAAATAGTTTTTAATTATTCAATAAGAACAATTATAAGCAGTATTTAATATATTTTTAATTCCAAATTTGTTTATTTATAAAAATCTATTGATACAAAAAATAGATCAGATCAAGATTTCATTGAAAAATATTTGTTCGATTTATTTATCAACATACAACTCATTCAGTTGATTTCCATTTCTGGCCAAGGTGGAGGTTTGAGAGGATTTAGAGTTGACATATGGGTTTGATTATATGCTTGTTTGTAACCCCATAAATCCATAGCTTTCTGGCAGTCTTCTTGAATGGATCGAACTGTATTGAATTCATTCTCGTAATCAAGTCTCCAGTGAAATGGAGCTGATTTAGTCGCTTTAAATGTTGAAAGTCTTTCCCCATCTTCTGTAGTATGGTTTCTTAAGTAAGCCTCAACTTGTGGGTGATAATCGAGTCTCATAAAATTTAACACTTTCTTAACAGCACTATATATGTTTAGTGCCATATCTTCGTACCTAATAGATCTGTGGAAAGAAGAAAACCATTACCATTACTTAAGCTTATTAGATAAGCTTCAGAAATTGATGTCTTACAAGAATCGATCAGGATATAATTTTCTAAATTTTTCTGCTGTCTGATAATCATCCTCTAAGTCACTACATAAGTTCTGTGGGTCGTCACAGTCTGGATTTCCAGGACACCAGACACGGTGTCTCCTTGATTGCATTGTTCCTCGAGGATCTCTGACTAGATATAGTATTCGAACGTTTAATCTAAAAAAAAAACAATGCTGCGTCTTAGATTTTCCGTGAAAGTGAATATAAAGTGCTAAACATTTCAACTTACGATGGATCGTCCAAAAATGTCTGGGCTAAGCTTAATCTCAGTCGAACAGTCTTTAGACTTTGAAATGGAAATAGCCGACACATGGATGACATAAACTTGTCATCCTTGCATACTTCATTATTAAGTTCACAATATTTTGATACTCTTAAGTTGTGACTGAAAAAATGCCAGTTCTCCCTGGCTCTACCCCATTCGAGGTATTTCACTAGAAAAACAAAAGTCCAATGAAAATATGGAAAGGCTTTAAATTTAATAATTTGAAAACTTACTTGTATATTCACAATTCAACAGATTTGTAAGCAATTGGGCAGCTTCATTAGCTACATTACCCTGGCGGATTTGTGAAATATTATAAGAGAGCAAAGGTTCATAAAAATAAAAAGTTCCTGGATTGGCTGTAAGAATTTCTCCCATGAACGTTGAGCCTGACCTCCAGGTTGTAAAAATCAAATTTCGAATAGGTGTCCCACCTTTCTCTGGAACAAATTCGTCATATACTTTCCCGTCCTGAAATCGATAATCTTTCATTTCTTCCTTCAAAAGTTCTCTTTCCTTTTTAATTGCCCAACTTCGAAACCCCGTTAAATCAGATTCGAACATTTGTCCATACAAACTTCTTGCTTGAATCTAAAAAACCATAACAAAACCTTTTTCAAATTTCTAAATCAAGCCGTTTGTTAC